>VXAU01004943.1:36025-62912 GCA_013399695.1 Formicarius rufipectus
AAAAAAAGTGACACAATTATGCATTTGTGGTTTTTTGGAGAGCAGAATTTGGAAGGGAAGAGAGACACCATGGCAGCAAAAACTGGCAACTGCTGACTGATCTTTCTGCCTGAATGCATGAAAAATAATCCCAGATGTCTGGATTGACACTATTTAATGAACGGACAGTATTATTTCCTCTTATTTTCCTAACTTCCTTGTAATTTGTTTGAGCATACCAACCCCAGCAAAGAAAGAGGAAGAAAGTCTGAGATTCTGCACCTGGAATGGGGCAACCCTGTAGGTACAGACAGACTGTGAAATGAGATGCCAGAAAGCAGTGCAATGGAAAGGGACCTGAGGGTCGATGGGAAGTTGAACATGAGTCAACAGTGCCCTGGCAGCCAGGAGGGTCAACCCTGTCCTGAGAGGCATTAGGCAAACATCACCAGTCAGTCAAGGAAGGGGATTGTCCAGCTCTGCACTGGTGGAGCCTCACCTTGGATATTGTGTGCCGTTTTGAGCACCACGATATAAAAAACAAATTAAGCTATTAGAGAGTGACCAAAGGAGGGCAAGGAAGATGGTAAAGGGCCTTGAGGGGAAGCCATGTGAGGAGTGGCTGAGGGCACTTGGTCAGTTCAGCCTGAAGAAGAGGAAACTGAGGGGAGACCTCATTGTGGTTACAACTTCTTCATGAGGAGGAAGGAGAGAGGCAGGCACTGATCTCTTTTCTGTGGTGACCAGTGACACGGCCTGAGGGAATGGTCTGAAGTTGTGTCAAGGGAGGCTTTGGTTGGATATTGGGAAAAGGTTCTTCACCCAGAGGGTGGCTGGGCACTGGGACAGGCTCCCCAGAGAAGTGGTCACAACACCAAGCCTGACAGAGTTCAAGAAGCATTTGGATGATACTCTTAGGCACATGGAGTGACTTTTGGGGATGATCCTCTGCAGGACCAGGAGTTGGACTCCCTGAGCATCCCTTCTAACCTTGGCATATTCTGTGAAAATAGGTAAACTGGAAGCTAGTGGCATATTATTCATTGGAACTGCCACTTAGTTTTCCACAATCAAACATACCACAATTCAGAAGACTGCTGTATCTTTAATATGAATAGATCAAAATAGTCCAGCCTTCCTGCAAATTAAGTCAATTAGGTAACTGTATGGCATTTTCTACTTTCATATTTGGATAATTTTTTTCTGAGATCACAATAAATATGAGAAAAACAACTATTAAATTAGTCCAAAGAAGTTTTCAAAGACATTATGAATTTTCCTGTGGACTTTAGTGGGGCTGGAGTGTTGTCCATACACTTGTTCATTTTTCCTGAAATCTGGGCACATGACATTACCTACAGGAATAATTAAAAAAACAAAAACCACCAAAACCAAACCAAAAACCCCAAACAAACATCCTAGCTGCTAAAGGACCTAAAGTGCTTTTAGATTACTAAAAACCTGGTAGTGACATGATGTCAGTGACCTGAGCTTTGGCAATTTCTGAGTGAGTGCAACTTAAGGACTGTAAGCACATATCAATGTTTCAACTGATTTTTCCAGTATATGCTACCAGATATCTGAGCAGTTTACATGAACTACAAATTTTAGAGTTTTCAGAGAATTTCTTCATGTAGGAGTAAGAATATCAAAGAGCTTTTGTACAAGTGTCTGATTATCGCACAATTATTCATGTTCTGCTTTTATCTATGATGCAAGGAGCCACCACTATATTCAGTGGGACAAACTGCAGGCACTAAGTCCTAACTAGAGTTCTATATGGTTGATTGATCAAGCAGTTATTCCAGAGATAGATATCTGGAAGCATCAAGTTAGCAACTCTCAAGAATTGTTATACTCACTGATTTATTGCTTCCTTCAGTATTGTTGCTAATTTTTTTCTTGACGTTAATTATAAAACTTCCTTATATTTAAATACAGAACTAAGGAGAAGTTTCATTTTATTTTTCAAGTCCTCAGATGTTATATATAGATAATAACTATGTTACTCCTCAGAGAATGTAGTGTTTCAATCAAGTTATAAGTAACCCTTAAGATCTGCCTGCCAGTATAGCTTGCTCCTGATGTGTTTTATAGAATTCCTCCTGTCCACTTAAAAAAATAAAAGTGGCAACAAGCATCCACAAAAGAAAGAAAACACTGAAGTTTTCCTAATTTAAAAAGAAAAGATAATCAAGCAGATAAGTCTTTCAGAATCCCAACTAAAATCAGTAAAATTACTGAGGCAAATCACATTTGCATTTGCCAAGCTGAGTTCTTATTTTGTATTCCAAACAGTATTGTTTAAACAAAATTTTCAAATAATTTTCATCTCCAAATAAATCAATTCCAGTTCACAATTGTGTCAAATCCCTTTCTCTTTTCATATGATACTTTCTTCCTGAGAAATGTAAAATTTTTATCTTCAGAAGGGTATTTTCAAACTCTTCTCTGGGGCTTCAGGCTCAGTTGTTTTTAAAGAATACTTTTCATCCATAATTACCTTTTTCTGGTTTTCTATTTTACCCAAAATAAGCAACTCTTCCCATAAATCAACTTCCTCTACAAGTTATAACAATGCCATTAAACAGAAGAAGTTTTACAACTGCCTACCTTTTAATAACTAGCTATTACTATTAGTTTGGATCCCAGCACGGCTAAGCAATTACCTCAGTTGTTTAAGAATAGTTTTTTCTTCTTAATTGTTAAGTCAATCAGGACTTCATGAGCAGCCTATCTTGTTCAGACTTTCCTCCAATGACCCTAATATGAGTTCTGTCAAAAATGTAACATCTGAATTCCTGAAGATACAGAAAGGAGGAACTGAGGGACATTAATGCAGTCTGATTACCGTCTCTCAGGAAACACTCATTCCCGTTTCTCACTGCAGTGGATTAAGTGTACACCCTCAGGATGCTTCTGTCAGAAAGAAATTATAGTATCTTCCTCCTGAACTTGGTCAGTAAAAGTGCATGGTATTACACAAAAGACATCAGATCACTCCACTCTGCTTTACAGATTTGTGATAATAAATTGCAGGAGGCAGCAGAAAACAGACTTCTGATAGACGTATATACAGTGACAGTTTTTCAAAGAAATCACTCAAATTTGCTTTATGCAAGGATCACTAGGTGCCCACTGATTATGGGATCATAACTTGTTACTTACTAAAGGGTCTCAGTGGCAGACTTTATGAACAGCCTGACAGAAGCGTATGGCAAGATTCACAAGTTTTCCTTCTTGCAGAAATTGTTGATCTTACAGGAATAATTACAATTTAAACTAAACCTGCTACACACAGTTTTATATAGGTATATACACACACACACGAGAACATGAATATACACCGGCATGTTTTACAGAAACTTCAGATATCCAGTATACCATTACAGTCATAACTAATTTTTTTTTACTAGATCACCTGAAACTGCTGTATTAGTCAGTAAGATTAACATAGCTAGTAAATATTTAAGGTTTTCTTCATATAAGATGACTTGGAATATTTATGCTAGAAATAAACAGCAGATGCATAAATAACTTCAGTCAACCACTCAGTAATAACTTCAGAGGCAAGAAATCAAAGTACCATACTTTCTAATATAACACATTTAAACACTACCATGCACCAAAAGTTAACCCGTTGTCCTGGTGTTGGCCAAGAACAGGGTTAATTTTTTGCAGTAGCCACGGGGACAGGCGTGTGTCTAGGTTGTTATTCTACAACACCTCACATCACCAACAGGAGGCAGAAATAAGGAAAGGGGCGTGACTTGCCATCTGGAAAAAGGTTGAACACAAAGATTCTGTCCACCATTGTCTGCCATTGTCCTGATTGATGAGCATTTTGCATGTAAATCACCCTCTCATTTGTATACTTTTTATTGGTATTGTTGCTGTTACTATTCATTTTCTTATCTCACTGCTGTTACCAGTAAATTGTTCTTATTTCAATACATAACCTCTGCCTTTCATGTCTCCCACTGGTGGGGGGAAGGGAACAGTTTGTGTTTCTCTTTTTAGTGGGAGCACTAAATTTGGGAGTGTAAACTATGATGCACAATCAAGAGACTGTGGATAAATCAGATCTTCACCAGTTTTCCAGACTGAAAACAAAGAAAAGCAAGTGCCCCAATTCAGAAGAACCACTCATCAAAATAAATAAACACCACACAAAAGAAAATTGAATGTTATTGTCTGAATTCCCCAAAAGATAAATGTACTCCACTTTATAAGACCTTTGAATAATTCTAGAGAATTTTGAAGCCACCTTTTGGTTGTTTCATCAGTGCATTCATTTTGAATTCCTTGCAGAGACACATACTATTGTTTTTCAAAAACAAACAAAAGCCAACCAACCAAAACAACAACCACCAAAACCAAAAGAAAAATCACAAATAGCTCATCAGGCCTACTCTAATTCTTCAGGTGTTCACAAGTAGCTGCACATTGCTTGCACCCTAAGGTCCAGGTTTATTCTCAAAGTATGCAACATATAACAGTTTTAGTACATTTGAAATTTAGGATTCCAAAGCGAAAGTCTGATGATATACTGTGGAAAAATGACATTCGCATTCATAGAGTTTATTTTAGGGTAATCTAGTCATTCAGTCCTCTTCTAAGAGGAAATCCAGGCAACCTTTTGCAAGATTCCTCTAAAGCCCGCTATAGACCAACAACATTGATACACCACACCAAGCATAGAATGCACCACTTAGACAGCCAGCACAACATATAATCCTTGCAGTCTCTGCAGTACTTTCACCTTCAAATACCCTCACACACTTTTTTACAACAAACTAACAAATCCAAATAAAACTTCCCACAACAATGGACAACCCACTCAAAAAATACATCTCCGAGCTACTCAAAACAAAACAACCTGTCTACCACCAAAACCCATGGTTTTTCCCGCAATGTCAGTACACATCAATCTTCTTGAGGATCTTGTTCCTTCCTTAAGAGTACTCCACAGTGTAAACAGTAGCCTTTACAGCTACACAAAATACATTCCTTGTAAACTGGGAGTTATCCATCAGTCCTGAATCAAAGCTATGTATACCGAATCTGACATGCTACATGCAGTTGCTAAACTCTCCCACCTACAGGATAAAACAAATCTATACCATTTTCTCAACGGGTAAGAAAACACATGATTATAAGGCTGTGTTATATCTCCACTTCCTGTTCTGCAACTGGTACTTGATCTGATCAAGGTTGCCTCCTTTCACCCCAGCCCTCTATATACTCATATAAAGAGTTATATGCACAAGCCAAAACTGGTGTAGATTATAGTAGTAACATGGAAATCCACAAGAAATGCCATTAGGATATTTGGACAAAGTGAAAAAAACAGGTTAAGGGTTAAATGTCATATCATAATCCTGACCTAACGTATACTAAATTTTCAGAAAAAAAAAAAATTAACCATATTTAGGATAGCATGATTTCCAGTAACTTATCTTTAAGTATTTCAAGTGCAAAATGTCAATAAAACATAATATTTTTGTGTATTAATACAGTATTATATTTAGGCATTTGAATAATAGACACAGAACAGATATTGTAAAATAATTGTTATATGTAAGTGAAACAACAAGCTTGCTTGTTCTAGATCCTCACATCCTCATTAACATTTACTACAAATACAGCCATAATATGTACAAGTTTAGGTCAAAGATAAACCAAGTAATGTAACAGTTGATTTTTGACTCATACACACTCTATTTCTACCTACATACACACTCTAAAATAAGCATCTATAAATATATCAAAACTTCCCATAATTTTAGGTCTGTTACTTGGATTCTCCCCTACAACAGACTCAATGTTTCCCGTCCATGAAGTAGCAGAACATTCTCTGCTTATTCTATTTCCCAACTAACCTGTGAAAGAGGCAGAAGTATGCTGGGACCACTTTTGAAATGCTATTTAAAAAGCCACCCTTCAGACCAAAAGCAGCAGAGAGCTCTCATCTCACTGATATCCAGGACACTCTGTAGCTGATCCTTATATATATCCTTGTATAGGCAAGAATCACTACCTCTTTAGCTCTTATAATTTGTGAAACATATATATTACCTTCTAGTAAACTGGCTGGCATACTTCCAGTGTGCCATTTTAAGGTTCTCTGCATTTCAGGGTATTTTTATCACCACTTATCTAAAGCCTCCTGCAAAGAGTAATGTTCATGTAAAAAAATTTGATTCTTAAAAATTGTTTACCACTGTCTTTATGTATACTTATAATTCCGGTTATGGCATAGTGATGCCTCAGAAGCCTTCTTTAATAACTGCTCCCTACAAAAAGCAAGTCATCATTTTACTTCACACATATTCACCCATAGTAAGACAGATGACTTTTAGGAAGACTATGCTCATTCATCTTAAAAGCACAGTTCAACCCATTTTTATTATAAAGCGAAATAAACAATACTTAGCTTTTTTGTAAAAGCTTATAAACTGAATCTCTTTCACATTTTTGTAATTAGGCAAAAATCATCTGGCTTTATGCTTGAATCTTAAGCACACAAACGTAACAGAGCAAACGATTGTATCAAACTGGGTAAGATATATGTGCCATGACTGAGAACTGACTGGAGATATATTTTCATCCCCAAACACCACTTTGAAATACAGAAGGCATTTATTACTCACTGTGTAAGTACAGGGGACACACATTAGCACCATTGAGTTTAGATTCACTCCTTTTCAGTATCTTTTTCAGAGTACTTGTCTTTATTACTTAGAGCTCTTTGGTAGGACTGCCACCATACAGGCACCCAACAGTCTTAATTTTCTTTCTTTTTATTAGCAGATTGCTAAACATTATCATTTGACAATAAACAGTACAGAAATCTTTCCACGATGTTTCCGCTAGCAAGAAACAGCTGTTTGATCTACGTGGTTGTTTGAACCCTCAAATTTCCTTCAAGTTCTCTGCTACTCAAAATTATAAATGTGACATTCTCTGACACATTAAATAAATAAAAAAGACATTATGTTGTAAAGTATGTAAGAATATTGTGATAATAGAAAGTTGGTTCGTATACACTTATTTCTAAAGCTATCATTCTTCAAGTACTACAGTTGACATTCACTAACAATGCCTAAATGCCAGACCTTTTATATCCGGTTCTGACATTGAATGCCTGCGTTTCTACAACCTTAGCAATCAAAAGCTTTAAAGCTTCACTTAGTTGAAACCTGGATTCTAGTTCCTGCTCATAGGATTTATCTGTTTACACAATAACAGTAATAGAAAAAAAAAAAAAAGCAAAAGCAATCCAGTAGTGCATCCAAGGCCTCCTCTCATATGTATGGCATCTCAGAGCAATGCTCTTTGATTATTTCTCTCTCAAAATTACTTGGTACTTTAATAAACTAACCCGCTGCTTCTGTAGGACGCAGGAGCTGCTGACAGAAGATGGCAGACTGAAAGAACAGTGTTTCCACTGCCTGCACAGCCCTAAGCACTCAGATGTGCCCGCAATCACTATTACTGTCCTTTTAAAGAGAATAAGCACCTCTCATGTAGGTGTTTACTCCTATGTAAAGAACACTAAATTTCTGGCTACTGAATGAAGAGACATTTTTAATGTGCAACCCTGAGTCAGTCTTCAGACCCTAAACAGATGTGAAATTACAGACAAAACACTGTAAGCCTGGCATTTTCTACTCACGAGCTTGCTGCAGCCTCTCAAGGAGCAGTTGGTCTTCTGACTATACCTCAAAGACAGTTTCTCCCCAAAGCACAGAGAGCTGAAGTGCTCTAACTAGGCATACTACATTAGACTGCTTAAATTCACTGAATTAAAATGCATACCTGACCATACTTGATGTATCCAGAAAAATTCAGACCATACACAATAAAGGCAGCTAGTGACAAGCATACATTTACTAGGAAAGAGAATCTTCAGCTCATTTACACACTGGCTTATGCACAGTATTATATAAGGAGAGTAAAGACACACAGAAAATACCTTGCTAATCAGTATTAATCGTGACATCATAAAGCAATAAAGAGTACCTAGTAAACAATAGACAAAGCTTTCAGATCATAATGAAAATTAAACTAACTTCCCAAACCTGCATAGCAACATTTTTACCATTAATCCATAGAGAAAGTATGAATGACAGGCTGACAGGACTATAGAGCCAGTCGTCGACTACTGTGGATACCAAGAAATTGGTTCACTACATTGCTGGATTTCAGCAAAATAACTGGCCAAACTAAGAAAATTCTTCACAATAAAGCACCTTTATATGATAATTGGGCTACAAGGTAAGATATATGTTTATTACATAAAGTCATTATTGACTACCAGAAGCCTTCTATTTAGTAGAAAATTACTCTCTGTAAGAGCTCTCCCAAGCCAGTGACAAAGGTTACATTTAGCTCTTTAAACACACAGTAAAAGAGAATGAGGCTTCCATTGGCCTCCTCCATATAAAATCATCCAAAAATTAAAAGAAAATTAAGTAATGATAAAACTTTTTGCATAGGTTTTCACAATCTGTTCAAAAATCAACTTCCCCCTCAAAAGGAGTGCACTCAAAATAAAATTAGTTGAATCTGAAACTCACTGACAGTACTTTTCTCACAAACTACATATGTACTTTAAAGCATGAAGATATGTTAGTGAAGATGCACAATTCAGTGATGTAATAAGAAATTAATATACTAATTTTCATTACCTTGAAACACTACAAAAGTTTTGAATTTAAATCCACTTACATTACTAATAAATTCCACTTAAATAACATAGTCTTTTTCTTTATTTACATTTTAACTGCTTAAAAAAAAGGTGAGGGAAAAAAGCTCATGAGACTAAAACAATGAAGACAAATTGCTGATGAAGAAAAAAACCTAAAACTTAAGGTTCCAGTCCAATGTAGTTTAGCATTCAGTGTTTTCATAGTGGATTTCAGGTTCAATGCACTCATAAAAATTGTACATATAGATGACAACTTCAAAAAATATAAGCAAAGAGAATTTTTTGTTTACTGAGTTTGATTTGGTTTAATGATAAGATACTAGCAGAAGAGAAGAATTATATATCTGGAGTAAATGTGGCATTTCTTTCAACTAGAGATAGTTTCACAAAGTCCTGAGAAAGAAACAGAAAAGAACAAAGCATTTGATCCTATGTCAAATGAGAAAAAAAAGGATGTTTTCAAAAGTTTTTCATCACAAGTCCTAGACAAAACGTGCATTATACACACTGTCAACCTTGGAATCCTGTAAACCCTTATATCATCAATTAAAATTAATTTCTAATTCAAATCTACTCGTGTTTAACTATTTTCACAGCAGTGACAATAAAATACTAAATCCAGAGGACCTATCACTGTAATATCTATAATATGAAGCATATTTAGTAGTTTTTGAAACAGAGTAAGCTGCAGCAACAAAATCACAGAAAGTACATACAATTTTTACTTTGCCGTGCCACAGTACCCTTGTACTTCCTTGCAAAAATTTTTATAATGGAAAAACTGATTGTGGATTTCCAGGAACCACAGGTATCCCACCATATACTAATTCTGCACATTACATTGCATATCTCACCCGCCCCACACACACACACTTAGAAGACACTTAATGGAGAATTTAGCCAGACAAGTTTGGTATTCTTCACTGAGGATGGCAAAAGATGAAATCATTTGTTTTGTAAAAATGAAGCTCATTATAATGGTTTGAATGCCTAATTCCCAAAATGCCTGGCTTATGATATGTTTTTCCGCCCCCATTAAGCTGTATTTTTCCTGTGTTTATCGAGGGCTTTCAAACAAACAAAAAAATGCATACTGGCATTTAAACTTGACTGTGAGCTCCTTCAGTGTCCAGACTCCAAACTTCAAACATGTAAAGACATTCATTCATCACCTTGGACTATAGAAGGAGTGTTAGGAAAATGCAGGATAACTTCAGGAGGTTGTTTTTTCTGTTTTACTAGGACTGAAGCTACTGGAGTTTCAGTATGCAATATTATTTTCTACTGCTTACATTTTACTGAGTATATTTTGTCACCGTAGATATTTTATAAACATGATAGGCATTTCACAATGCTGTCATGTAATAAGTAAGGACATATTCACTGCAGTGAAGAAATAGAAACAAAGTATTCACTGAAATGTAAATTGACATTAAACTTAGAAGTGGCCTCCCAAAAGTAAGATTGAGATGAATTACCACGACAGTGATGAAATAGAGTCTTATACCTATGTACCCAGTGTGCATCTTTTTCCTGGATAAGCTGACAAGCTTTTCATGCAGCTAGCACTTCTCTTCACTGGCTTCAAACTGGCTTTCAGGGGAAAAAAAACCCCAAGCAACATGCTTTTTGTGTTATTTTGAGGAAGTGTGACTGCTGAGCACAACTCTTAAAACAGATCATAATTTGTGTAGCAATGAAGAAACAATTTTGGTCAATAGACTTAATTTAATCTTAAAAATACTATCTAGTGTCCACATCTTTTCCTCATGGTTTATTCCTTCTTTGAGAAATAAAAGAAAGAAGGGCTGCTACACAGTTTTCACAATAAATCTTTGCCCAGACTTACATATTGTTCATAAAAAGGATTGTCTGAGACTCAGATTTGGCACCTGAAATATCAACTTAGGAGTATTTCTGTGGAGAATTAAAGGGCAATGAGGCAGTCAAACAAAGGCTTAGAAAAGGACAGCCACTCAAAAGCTCAGGATACAGTACTCAGGGCTGACCACAGTGAATTCAATTAGAAGTTGTAAATGGAGATAGCTACATTAATAGTAGAAATACAGTCACACCTGAGAAACAAGAAACCAAAATAGAAAAGCAAGAGAGAATACTTGCTGGCTGGGTGGAGAAAGTCATTGCAGTAAAGAAAAGTAGCAACAGAGACCTTCTGTAACAAAAACTTAAAATAGCTAGCTGCACACTACTTACACTATACCAAGTTATTAATACATAAATAGCACATAGAATTTTCAGTATGTGATCTGAAAGTCATGAAATTCCCTCTAAGAAATAGATGGTAGAACGGTGCATGGGTCAGTGAAAGGAAAAAATATTGGAAAAACGAGTAAGCTTTTTTTCCTAACATTCTAAATTGCAACAATGATTGTTACATGTTTTATTATGTGCAGCATATGTAAATCCATACATCTTGATATGACAGTAGAATTTCACATCCATCACAAGGATAAAAGAGAATTTGTGTTCATTAAATGCATGTCATCTAGCAGGAGACCCATCCTGCTCTCTAACTACGTCTCCAGAACACAGCAGATAAAAGATAATAATGAAACCAGAGAAAACCCTTCTTATTACAAAGAATAGATGATACCAAGCATGAGGAAGAAGTTCTACAAATCTTTCTTCTGATGACAAAGATGGCTAAACTAGATCCCACCTCCACCCTTACTCTGCACTCTCATCTGCACCAGCACAAACATCTGAAGGCATTCAGGTAATTCAATGTGATTAAAAAATGTTTTGTTGTTCGGTTGGGTTTTTTTACACCACATAATTACTCAGTTTAGATTGGTTGGATGTGTGTATAGCCTTCTAATTCAACTGAAAAGGTTGCTGGGGAATAGAAATGAATGGCCAAAGAGTTTAAACAATTTAACTTTTCCACCATGAAAAATACACACAGAACCAAGGTTTCAGATGCCATGTACAATTTCTGAAAATCTGCTGTAGATATTCAGTCAGGAAGTGAAAAGATTCTATGTGAAAGTTTTAAAAGGAAAAAAAAAAAAAATAAGTAACAAATACCAGTTTTTCTTTTGCTATTAAAGTTTCCTATTCACTGACTGAAAATAGAGACTTACCTTGTAACTCTTTACCATTATGACAACTAGCAGCTGAACGAAAAATTGACAGAATCCTTCACAATATTACTCTACATGACACTAGCAGCAGTGTGAAATTGAGTGTGATCACAGCACCAGTCAATTCTACTGGTTCAGGGAGTTTTCAGTTCAGGTCAATTTTATCTTCAGATGTCTCTGCTCTTGAATCACAGAAGAAAAGAAAACAAAGATAGAGAATGAAAGTCTATAAAAAAGAAGTAAGTGCAGAAATTTTTAGAAATTACTACAAGCTCTTCCTGTTCTCCAAGTACACAGTTTCACACAACATAAGGTATATGCGTTCTCCACCACAAGACTTAAACTCAAAGAAGCCTTGCACTGTTTGAGATTCGGACATTAACTTCCTGTCCTCTAGAGCACATCACAAGATCTTCAAGAGACAAACTTCTTACCCAACTTGCATCTTATTAAAAACAAACAAACAAACAAACAAACAAACAACCAAAAACAAAACAAAAAAACACCCAAGCACTTTTTCCCCTTGTTGACTAACCTCTTTGTCCCAACAACTTCTGGCAAGATAGTATTTTAAGGGCTTCTTTAACTGTTCTCTCTTTTCATCACTCCTCCTTTTTCTTCTTTATGTTAAAGCCAATCCTCACTCCTTCAGTTCCTACTAAAGAATAACTACTTGTCATCCCCCTTGATTGTTGTAACAGCTGTTGCTAGTTTGCCAATCAGTCCCATGCAATCTCCTCTCATTTTCTTCCCGTAGTTTCTTCCCTATTTTTTGCATGACAAATCAGAAAGCATATCTGAACAAATACTAAGTTGTAAGCATTTACTAGTGAGTCTAAGGAAGGATGGTAAAACCTAATCCTTATTTTAGTCTCAATGCACATAATCCTAGCTATTTCTGAGGTAAGTCCTAACTAGTCAGTCTTTATTTAAGAAAAAAATAAAATCTTCATTCTAGAGCACTTTACAACAATCTACAATTCCTTTTCCCAGGGTCACATAAGCCACAGTAAATCTTTTCCAAACTGAAGTAAAATTAATTAGTCTTGCAGCTGCAAATGAGCATATTTTATTTCCTACAGCAATGGACTATGAATACATTTGTAGCTTAGTCTGAAAGACAGCAAAAAAATCTAATTAAACTAGCAGTAGCTCTTAACCAAATGGACAGTACCTTCTTACCCATGGTACCTAATTCCCAGACTATCCTATGCCTGCACCCTAAATTAGCAGCAGANATTATGAATCTCTACTATCACCTCTTAAAAGTCTGATTTCCCCTTAGATCATCAGTTAGTCTGTTTTGATTCTCATGCATGTATTTTATCCCCTTAACTTAAAAAATTTACCACAAAGTATTAAATACTTTGCTTCCATTAAGATTATGCCTCATATCTCTTGTTATTATCAAGTTGTAGTTCTAAAAATAGAAGCAGACCTCACCATCAGACTAAACAAGTATGTAGTGTCTGCAGGAACAAGGCTGGAATGAGTTTTATCACTATCACAACATTAGAAGGTTGTCACTGCATAAATCACTAAAATTTCAGGTAATTTTGCAAAAAATTCAAATGCTTTCACCTGAAATCATGCAGGTAATGGTCAGCCTACCATAAAGTGGAATTAGCTGCCAAGATAATCTCTCAGAGCTGAGTTGGAGGTGTTTCAGTCCAAACATCAACAAGCTTCACTCCTGCTGTGACCTAGGGGCATTGTTCACTGTCAGTTACCACATGCTTTATCCTTCTTTCTTCCTCACCCCACTTGCTCTGAAAGTAGATAAATAAAAGCTCAATCCTCGCTGGCTGGCTGGCTGGCTGTCTTCTCCCTATTGTGTCCTGCTCTCTGCCCTTGGAAATGGCTGATGTTCTTTTGAACGTCATTATGACTACATCTCAATGTTACCTCGTCCTAAGGAAGAGCCGGTTTAGGTAGGACTGGTGTGGAAACAGTACTTCAGCCATAATGATTTGTCACTATTTCTTCAGAGATTAAGTCAATTTGATTTTTAAAACTGCTTTAAAAATGGAGTGACTGCTCAATATACAGAAGAATTGCTAATGCATAGGTGTCCATCAGAAGGGAAGAGCAACTGGACTGCATCCCCTTTTGTGTTCAAAATGCTCCTACTCCAACTACTCCATGTGTCCAGATTCCATATATTGAGATGGCTGCAAGTTTGCACTCTGCAGCTCTGCATTGTCAAACAGTCATGATAGCATATCCTGAAATGCAGGTCACCCTTCTTGCTTTCTTTTAGCCCTGAAGGAGGTAAAAGCTTCAGCTGGCAAAAGTCTTGGGTATTGGTGCAGACAAGGACTAGAACAGAGAACCATCATGTGTGTGACCCTACAGATTTTTGTAAACTGTCCCTGCATTCAGCTAATTAAGAGAAAGTGAAGCTGCTCTCATTAGACTGCTACAATAGAAACTTGATGAACAGATTTCTCTACAGGGCATTAAGATTTTTGCAAAAACACTTTCTATTGAACAGACCATGTTGAAATATGCTTGTTTGCTGAAAGTGTGTTTGGTTAGCCATGGAACTTTTATTCAACAGGAGACCATTGCACTGTCAGAACATTTGATTTCACTTACATTACTGCTTAATTAACACTGGAACATTTAGCAGTTATTAGAAGAGACATTCTCAAGTATTCTAGATTTCGGCAGAACTCGCAGGCAGACTGCATTTCATGCAATACTTCAGAGATACAATTTGAATTAACAAAATTAACATCACCTTTGACTCAATTTATATTTCTAGAGGAAAAGTACTTGCAAATATTTCACATATGCTACAGTAAAAAACACTTCCCATGTTTTAAAATAACCTTTGCAAATTTAGTTTACCTTGCAATAGATGGGCTACATGGTAGCAGGTACTTGGGGTATAAGGCACTAGATAAATTAAATCTCTACAGCAGTTTGTAAAGCAGATAGTTTTTCTGACTAAGGTTAATTAAATAAAAGACTAATTTTCACAGAGAAAGCATACATAGGCACATACTTAGATACATAACAGTGCATGTGTATGTGCTAAACCAAGAACAGTCTCAGTTTGACAAAATGTTAGTCCTCAAAAAATCCTAGTCCTAGACTATCCATCCTTTAACTCCTATATTCATAGTCCAGGATTAACAGGTACATGTGTAAAACTGGCTTTCTTTACAGACCTGACTGAAAGAATGTAAATTCAGAACAACATGACTCAACAGAGTTGCAAGTCAGGTCTCGTATGAGAATCTTTATTGCACAAGTAAAAGTGTAATTTAATGCTTTAGTCATTCTGATAATTTGTAAACCATGACTCTGTTAAGCCTACAGAATGTGTTAGTTTGTAACTTCAATTGCTATCTTTAATACAATAATTCACTGTTATAACATTAAAAAAAAAATCTCAGCATCTGTGAAGCTTTAAAAAACAAACAAACAAAAAATCAAATCAGAAGTATTGGCTTCCAGAACTCTTAGTGCAGACTCTATCACAGGTCATAATTACTAGTAGCTGCACTAGAAATATTCCCAGATACTGAATTTCACAGACTGTTCACCTCAATGCATTCACAAATATTTTGCTTCATGTGTTTTACCTGGCATGAGGTGTAATGTAGGCTGTATCTTCAAAGTCAACCATATGGTATTTCAGTCTTATGACTTTACTATTATGACAAAGACATGTGTCTAGAATCTGACATTCTCACATTTAACAAGCAATGTGAGTATGGTAATTACACAGGATTTAAGAACCTCTTTGCTTTCCTCCCACTATTAAAATTGCATTTTCCAAGGTTAAAGTTTCTGAGTTTTCCATACTGAGTTGTCAGATTAGTGAATAGAACAAACGTTATGGTGAAAGAAAGACTTTGAGTGTTACAAATTGGAAGCAATACAGAGGAATATGCTTAATAATGCTGGGGAACCTTCTTGCCTAGATTTACTGATAGAGAACTAGGAAAGACTGGGGAAAAAGTATCTAGATGTTATAGAAGAAAGGCAGCTCTGTTTCACTGGAAGAATTTTTCAAGCAGAGTTAATTTTCTTGTAAAACTTGCGCTGGTATAATTCTCATACAATACATGGAAAATATACAGATACAACACCCCTAGCCAGCTTTTTACAATCCAGTACGTCACTGAAAGCATTTTTTAATATCTCTTCTATTTCGGGGTTGGTTTCCCCNATTTATTAAAGACCCACAACAAATTCAGAAGACAAGACATCAATGTTTTGTAAATATCTAACAACACATTCAGCTATTTATTTATCAGTTGTATAGAAAGTCATACTTTTGTTCAGGAGGAAGCCCAATTTTAACATTAAGCACGATCTTCATTTAAGCTAATATTTTTGCAGAAATTTAGGAAAACTCAAGAAGTTCTATTATTCTGAATTTTTAGAAACCCTAATTTGGACAGCATTGAATAGAATCTAGGTTCAGAAGTCAGCAGTAATACTCATAGGAAATATCTGAATACTTCAGCATGCAGGGTTAAAAAAGTGTTTGAGAAAAATATCTCTAACAGTGGAAAGAGCAAAGTTGGGATATGACACAAAAGGATTTCTAAGTGACAACTATAGAATTTGCCACAATAAGAAAACAGACTAGTTTCGCTATTACGAATATAACTTTTGTGAAGCTCACCATTTTCACCAACTTGGGAGACACACACTCCAAGCCCTTTCAGTATTTAGACCAGTGTTTCAGGAGCTTATTTATGCACTTTTAGCCCTCAAAGAAGCACAAAACTATGTTGGTGACAAAATTTAAGATTGAATGAAGCATAGGTATATAAAAGCCCATACATACTATTTTAATTACATGTAATTACTACTACGGTAGTTCTTAAAATAGAATATCCTATTTTATTTGTGACGATAATACCTTATCTAATTGAATTTCTAGCATTTTCCTTAAGTATGTCTTTGATTAAGATACTGGGAAACATTTTTTCTCTGGAAAGATATCACAAGCATAAGATTATATTGTGTTGCTTCTTGTTATACCAACTTTATTACACTAAGAAAACTCTTACAACAAAACACAAGTTTATGAAGTTACTGTATGAGTTTCTCATAGAACATTTTCAAGTTATACAATAAACATGAAGAATGTGGAGAACCAACAGTTTTGAAAATAATGTTTAACCTAGCAGAAGTTGATTTAATTATCACTTTGTTACCGAAGTACAGTTTTTTACACTGTAATGTTATTACTAAAACAAACAAACAGTTGTTTAGTTATTAAAGGATGACAGAGGAATGTAGTCACACCACCTGATGTCCAGTCTCCACAATATTAAACAGTAATTATTTCTAATTCATGTCAGTGGTATAAAGAGACATAAAATTTAAGTATTAAGGGGTTAAGAGCAGAAAACTCAAGTTCAATTATCAGTTCAGTCAAATGATGTCAGCAGAAGACGGAAGAAGATTTCACTGGACCATATGTAAAATACTTCCTTCCCTTCGATTCAGTTTCACACACATTTCTGCACCATTTAGCTATATTTACCTATCAAAGAAAAAGTAATGAAAATCCAGTCTTCCCTTAGCCAGTGTTCTAAAACTGGGCAAGGGCTGTCCCAGTGCTGCTGCCCAAACTAACCACTGAAATCACAGCCCTTTCAAAAGTGTTACCATCATTGTAATGTAATTATCGAACATTCTAACACTCTATTCAGTTCCCCGGAAGAGTGGAGCTTACTATTTTAAGAAAGCCTGCCTATTTAAATGTCATTAACTATCCAATTAGTACAGTCTGCTCTTTGCTAGCTACAGAGTACTGGGATAATCTTTTAATGGTTATCCACTACTGAATAATTTTAGCAATTACGCTTTTATATATTCTGTGCTAATTAAGACAGACTACCCCTAGAATCTCATCATTTTCCACCGCACGGTGACAAACAGAAAGACGATCAATGGGAGAAAAATTGCGCGCAGGACACCGTCTCCACCTGCAGCCTCCGCAGGAAGGCGCGCACCGCCCGCCGCATCCACCCATTCAGGACCCATTGCGGCCGCCGAGGTGTGGGCTCGGGGCCATCGGGCCGCTCCGCACCACGCTTACGGGGCTCCGCTCGCACAGCCACTTAAGCCGAAATAAATCACGGCCGCCGCTTCCCACGGCTCCACCTGCCGGGCGCCCGCGCCCCGTAGCGCCCCGCTTGCTCCAGAGGCACCGCCACCGCGGGGCAGGCAAAGCCGCCCGGAGCCCCAACGCGCACCTTCCGCGCACCCAGGGGAGAGCACCATGCCCGTCCGTCCCTCTCACGGAGCGGCAAGTTTCTCTCCTTCCTAGGGAGGAGACGTGCCACCGGGGGGCTGCTGCCGGGGGCTCACAAGCCGCCGCACGGCAGGCTCCCCGCAAGGCAAACCCTTGGAGGTGTTGGAAACAAAGGGAAATTACCTAAAAGGGCACAGGTCTGCGAGGCGCCGCCGGTCGCCCCACGCCGGCCGGCGAGGCGCCCCTCCACCTTCCCTGCGCAGGACGGTGCCTGTTGCATGGGCCCCGTGGTCTCCCTGCAGGGCAGAAAGAACTTCGCTCCGCCGGGTGCCTGCGCTGACCCCGCTCCGCGAACTCGCGAGGGGGCGAGGGGGTCCAGGCGGCGGCAAGTCCCTTCTCCCTGCAAAGGCTGAGCTGCGCTCCTCAGAGTGGGACCCCCCCTTCTCCCTCCCGGCTTCCCTCTGCGCAAAACCAATTAACCCCGAGCGCTCGCCCTCCCGCAAAAGGCGAGACAGGGGATGCGGGAGCCGACAGGAGGCAAAGTTTGATGAATGAGCAGCTCCTGCGGTGACAGGTGACTACGGAGCGGAGGCAGCCTCCGCGTCGGGCTGGGCAGAAGTGCAGGAAAGAAGCACTCACCTGTCTGTTGCCCTCCGGCAGCCCCGGAGGGAAGGCGGGCAGGCGAGAGACACAGCCTCACGCTCCTCTCCCGTCCGTCGGCCCCAGCAGCAGGATGCCGGGCAGAGGGCCCTCAGAGCCGCGGGGCGGGCACCCGTCAGAGGAGCAGGTGAAGCGGGGCGGTCGCCGCCGCCGGAAAGCAACACGTTTGGCTCCGAACTTTGCAGCTCCAGTCACAAACAAACAAATACAGCCCAAGAAGGACCTCTCCCATCCGATCCCAGACTGCTCGGCAGCCGCTGCCTCTCTTATTGGTGCTGAGGTTATTTATTTATTTGATTTCTCCCTCCCCCCCCGACCCCCCTCCCCGTCCANGGGAGCGGAGGCGGGCAGGAGCGGGGCAGCCGCCGCACCGCTGCCGGGTGATAGCGGAGAGCGGGCGGGAGGTTGTCCCGCATGCTCCGTCCCCAGCACCGGAGAGTGGAGGGTGATCCCCTCCTTGCCGCTGGTGACCGCAGGGAGAGGGCAGCCGGGCAGGGGGTGATCGGTGACAGGAGACGGGAAGGAGGGTGACCGGCGCGTACCGGGAGGCTGCCGAGAGGTGCCCGGAGTGCCCCTCGGCGCTGTTTTGTGGCCTTCGCCCGTGGGCAGCGCCGGCGGCCGCGGTGCGGCGAGAGCGGGTGCACGGGAGGGAATGCCGCGCTCGCGGTGTGCGCGGACGGGCAGCTTCGGGTGTGCGTAAGTGCCTCGGTATGTGCGTTCACGTACATTGTGCCTCCGGTAAACGTGCACGAAGCTTGCTTTCAAGGAGACGCCAGCCTAGTGCTCGCTAGCCGCAGTGTGCTTGTTTGTGCGTTGCTTTTACGTTTTCCTCCAGCTTATGCGTGATTAGTGCAGAGCAAGCTTTATTTCACCTCTGTCTTACTGGATGCTGAACCTTTGCTGGTTTTGTTGTCTTTTTTCCTGCCCTGTCCCCTATATCCATATGCAACTCGAGCAACACAGTAGGTCTCACCTGTCCCTTCCTTAGAGCCAAGTACAGCACTACGATTATCATAAGGAAAGGGAACATAAATTAAAAGCTGCGGAGCTATGACTGCATGAAGGGTTCCCTTCACTGCGCCTGCAGTATCCATCCTAGTCTGCTTCTCATTGCAGCTGGCTGTGGAAAAAAAAATGTTTCTGTCCCACAGTGGCTGTTACAACGCTATACACACACGTGACAGACAGAATATTGACATTCTTGTCTTCTCTCCCTTTAGAAATTAGAGTTCAAATTAGATATCCCAGTGGTAGGAGACAGAAGTTTAAAATCTGTGAAGTTGGTACAAACTCTGCCAAATGTTTGGGAGGGTGTGTGTGCGTGTGTGTGTTTTTTTCTTGGATTTTGCTGCCTAAAATTTCCACCCTGCTTCTCTAGCAGTAAATAGACATTCTAGATGTTTGTGGTTTTCTTTTGTTTTGGTTTGGTTTTTTTTTCCTTTTTGCTTCCAGGGACAAAAATGCATCACTACAATAAACAAATAAGGAAATTAAAAAAATGTACTTAGAGACTAACCTGTTATTCAACAATATTACTATGAAATAAAGCATAAATTATACCCCTCAGGTGACAAGACATAAAGATGTAAAGATTGCTTTTATTCTAAGTCAGTCAATGAATTTATGTAGGTTCATAATTTCAAACAGATGGTACAAATCTTTCTTTGTGCTGCAACTCTGTAGTTCTACCTTTGTCAACTGAAGACAATAAACTAGAAAGATTAATGTACATTTTGTCTTCAATAGGAAATCCTATTGTCAAATGGGGAAAACTTTTTATTCAAAGAATTAGTTCAATAGTTGACTTTGTTTTGAAGCATTTGTTTAAGAAGCTACTTAAAAAGAACAAAGTTCATGCTCTTAACTTCCTTAAAGAAATCTCTCAAAGGCAATTATTCTGTTTGCCAATCTAGCGGTCACTTCCATGTAGCAACAAAAAGCATGAAAGCTAGATGTGGAAATCCCTTTGGATTAAGACAGTACTCTCTCAATGGAAGAAGAACAGTAGGAAATTAAAAAGTGAAAAGCACTTTATAAAAATCTATTTGAATATTTTTAAAGAGTTTGCTTTGAATAGGTGAAGTTTCATCTCTAACCAGTAAGCTTCAAGGTCAATGAAATGCAAATGACAGATGGGTTCAGTCCCTGAAAGAATGGCACCAACTTTAGGTAACATTTAGTGAGCAATTTTTAAAAAGTTGATAGTCTGACTGTTATTTTAATTTGTAAACTCTGTGTTCAGCCAGAATTTGTTCAGAAGAACAGAGGGTGTCTTCCACTGGAATAAACTACTACATTTTCAAAATAAGAGATTAATAAAGAAACTGTGGGCTTATAACAACACTTGTCAACATCAGTGAGAAGAGAGTGATTTCAGTTAAATTTAGTTTGACTCATATACTGTAATACACTATTTGAAATTGCAGCTGTTTCTTAAAAATCTTAAAAAGTAATTTCATTTTGGGTAAGATGAGTCTTTTATTTTTATATGGATTCTAAGAAAAGGATTCACTGTGTAAAGCCCTTAAAAAGACTGATCATATACTAGCACATTATATCTACTTTCATCAAAATTAATTCATTAGGCTGCTGGATACACCTCCACAGGACTTTGATTTGAGTAAGTCAAGCTAATAATGAATTTAGTTGCTGCTTAATATATTGACTGTTCACTGGCATTATGCAAGCAGACTATTGTTCTGTTCTGGAGTCATAGCTGAGGAATATGTTAAGACAGCTAGGAATAAATAGCTAAAGTTAAGAGAACCAGGAGTAAGAAAGGAGTAAAAACAGGAAAGAAAAAGATAAAGCAAAGCGATGTTTTCTAAAATTTCATCTTTTGTTGTTTACTTTCCTTTATTGACTTCTTTCATCATTTAAATCCCTGTGATCTCACACTTGGCACTTTGGTTTTTTAAAGGTCTTCAAATTGAGATTGCTAAAAAAACCCCTAAAATAAATAAAAGCAGCCCCTACTGCCACCCACCAACAGTGATACAACCTTAAAAGTAGCTTTCATTATTCTCGTATAATGGCCTGATTTTTGTGTGGACTCTTAAAACCGTACTTCCTAAGGGCGTAAAGAGGTGATAACATTGCATGTAGCTCCTAAAATGCATCCCATGCAGTATGATGTACTTCAGAAATCCATCTAATGATCTCATCAGAAAATTAAATGCATATTTTAAAACCAGTCAAAAGTCTGAGCAAGTTCTGTTTAAATATCAAGAGATCTCATCAGTAAGGCGTTTCTCCAAAACAAACACTAGTTTTTGCCCTTGGCCACTTTATCTGTGCAAGAGGCTTTTTACAAAAAAGATGGATTTTTCTTCCACATCTGAACTAGCAAGTTTCCATTCCTTTTTCCCTTTCTCTTTGGGTAGCTGAAATGCTTTTGGTCACAATTTATAAATATGTCAGGCAAAGCTATGAGTAAACTAGCAAGAATATATTGGACAATTTGAGCTTTAAAATTGTGTGAAAAATCATATGCTGGCATATTCTGTAAAGACTCAAGAATTCTACATTACTACATGTTAGATTTATGAGTGGATTATATTTAATATATTATGAAATCTTACCTGATTATTACAGTCTTATGAAGATTTAAGGAATAGGTTTTACAGCTAGCCAGAATTTGGACTATTTTACTATTGTGAGTGATGCAAAATCAAGAAAAGCTAGGAATTCTCCCTTTTTCAGACCAAAAAAGCAATATGTTGTATTTACCTTAGCCTGTCCAAGGGCTACTAGAGAATTCATTCTTTGGACTGTTCTCTAGTTTATGTAAGCAAAGATAAATATATAGAACTGATCAGAAACATGCTAATGTTTTCTCTTTTAAAGGGAATGCATGTCAATAAACAGATACGGAAGAGGGAAAAAACGTAAGAACTGAATAAAAGAAAGAAAATCTGTAGCCTTTTAACAAAATGTTGATACTCTCAGGCTGTTTGGTTGGAAAAAGATAATTTGTTTCCCTGTGAATTAAACCTTTGAGTTGACGTGAATACCTTTGTATAATAAATTCTGGGTCTGACCACCTCTTTCTTTCCCAGTTTGGTAAGGGGAAAATGATTTCTAAGGAAAAGTACGACCACAGGTGAGGTCAATGGCTTCTAGATTAAAAAAATAAATAAATAAGAGTAGCTGCCTTTGATGGTGGGAATTGTTTAAAGTTCACTTCTGTTCTGTTCTGGTAACTGCAAAGATCTTCATCTGACATCATTGGAGTCTTCAGTTTCCTAAAGGTGAGCAGTGGAGAGTCGTGTGCTGGTATCTCTGTTGACAGGAACAAAAAGCAATAGGACACAAGGAAATGGAATGTGGCTCTGTCAGGGAAAGTTCAGGGTGGACATGAGGAAAAGATTTTTCACTGAGAGCATCGTTGTCACTGGAACAAGGTCCTCTGGGAACTGGTCACAGCACCAAAGGCTGTCAGACTTTAAGGAGCATCTTGATGATGCCCTCAGTCATATGCTTTAGTTTTATGTAGTCTTATGAGGAGCAGGGAATTGGACTTGATTGTCCTGATGGGTCCTTTCTAACTTACGGTATTCTGTGAGTCTATTCTATGAAAGAGAGAGATGCCACCTGGGCCATTATTATTACTGTAACTCTAAAACATTCATGTATAGCCCAATGTCACCAGTGTCCCTCACCAGCCAGGAAGAGATTCTTCATCTATGTCATATGCACTGATAAAATTTTATGTATCTCATAAAGGAAATTGAGTACTTTTTGTGTATTTTGAGGATGCTTGAATACCATTCTCTGCAACAATATATTGTAATTGTCATGGTTCTCTGACATATGTCCAGAGAATAGTGCTGCCCAGGTCAGAGGTGTAGAGCTGAAACAAAAAGCTTCCAACCTGATGAATTTATGAGCATGCCGATGGGTGGCCTACTGCTGCAAAACATGTCTGAAGTCCTGAAGTTGAAACTAATGTGAGCTGGATTATGAGTGTTCTGCTGATCCTGAGCAGTAGAAGGTATCATAGAGATATCAGAGAAGAATGGAATGGTTTAGGTTGGAAAGGGCCTTAACAACTATTGAGTTCCATCCCCTCCCCTGCCATGCACAGGGATAATTTCCACTAGACCAGGCTGCCCAAAGCCTCATCCAACCTGGTCTTGAACATCTCCAGGGACAGGGCATCCACACCTCAGGGCACCCTGTTCTAGTGTCGTCGCACTCTGAGTAAAGAATTTCTTCATAATGTCTAATATAAACCTACCCTATTTCACTTTAAAGTTATTCTCTCTTGTCATAAAACTATATGCTCTTGTAAAAAATCCCTATCCAGGTCTCTTGCAGGCCCCCTTTAGCTACTGGAAGGCTGCTATAAGGTATCCCTGAAACCTTTTCCAGTCTGAACAGTGCGAACTCTCTCAACCTGTGCTAATAGAAGAGGTGCTCCATACCTCTAATCATGTTGGTGACCTTCAGGACTCACTCCAATGCATCCAAGTCTTATGCCGGGGACCCCAGAGAGCTGGATACAGTGTTCCAGATACAGTCCCATGAGAGTGGGGTAGAGGGGCAGAATCATCTCCCTTGATCGGATGGACACACTTTTGATGCAGCCCAGGATACAACTGGCTTTCTGGGCTGCAAGTGGACATTGCTGGCTGGTGTCAAACTTCTCATGCAACACCCCCAAGTCCTTCTCCTCAGAACTGCTTTCAACTCATTTGCTGATCAGCCTATATTTGTGCTTGGGATTGCCTTGACCCTCATCCAGGACCTTGCGCTTGGCCTTGCTGAAGTTCGTGAGGTTTGCATGGGTCCACCTCTCGAGACTGTCCGGGTCCCTGTCATGGCACCCCTTCCCTCCGATATGTTGACTGCACCACACAGCCCGGTGTTGTCATCAAACTTGCTGAAGGTGCATTCAATCCCACTGTCCATGTCATTGATAAAGACATATATGGGGTCCCATTCTCTCTATATAGGTATACACCCTATTAAGCAAGACACCTCAAAAGATTAATTGATGTAAACATCTAAAAGAAGATGAAGATAACCTTTCTAATTCCCTGAAATAGGGAAGTAACCAAAAGTAAAGGATATTTGTTATAATTTCTAGGTTAATTGTTACAATACAACCTGGTGAATGCTGAGAGTTTAACTGCCTTTCGGTGTTTTAAGGAATGAATACAGTGAAGGGTATAAGAACATAGACAACATGTTTGACCCTAACTCTGTTTTTACTCTTGTAGTGCCAGATGTTTGAGGCATTTTTCAAGTAAATAATCCCCGTATGCTTGACTATGCTTAGACTTCACCTTACATAGCAACTAGTTTTCTGACAAAGAGGGATGCTGTGTGAGAGATGTCTTTGATTTGGTCCAGTCTGCTAGCTCTTTCATGGCTTTGGAACCTCTTCTACAACTCATAGTGGAATAAATGATGCTATTTCATTGTAATGTTCATACTGAGTACTTTGTAATAATATACAAACTTTAGGAAAAAACTTCTCTTCTAGAAAAAGTCAGCTCCAAGGCTTCACAGGATTATGAACTTACGGAATCAAGAAGTTTCAATGGAAATAACTGTCACTGTAATAGTTAGAACTTATGGTACAAGCAAAAAATAGATGAAAGCACATATATAACAGGTATCTGAAAGAGAACTTAGCTATTAAAATGTCTTATCTGAAGTAATATATTTCACATTCACTGGAATTTTGATACTATAGATATTTATAAATAGAAAATGCTTGTGTTTCTACCACTTTTCAAATAGATGTTGTAATTTTCATTTTAGTTTATTTTGGTTTGCTTTCCAAAATTATTGTAGCTATTGGCTTTGTATAAAGGAATGAAATCACGCACTTTTTTAATTCAGCACTGTTGGATCTGAAACTAGAAAGTTTTTCAATCCTGTTGTCTGTATGGCTCCAGTGTGCACAGTCAAACCACTGCTAAAATGAACTATTTGCAGAATTGTGTGTATACAGAGAACCCGTGTATATAGTGAAGTTTCAAGAAACTAGGTTGCCACATAAAGGAACTGCATTCTGTAATGTTTATAATGGCGATATGCAAAACCACTCTATTTTTTAAATCCTAACAACCCCTGCATTGCTCATGGACTGCCCAGTCTCCAAACATTTATGCACTTGCTCATTTTTTTATTTGAAATTTGATTTTTAGACAATTTCTTTATGGCTATGGAGGAAAAAAAAGATGATTGGAATATGGTTGGAGTATTTACTCTTCTTAACTTAAAATATATTTTTTTTTTAATTCACCACTTTCATTCTTAAGGAAAATGGAGTTACTATTTGGAAATTTAATTTAGGAGATGTATAGCTAGATACTGTATATGCACTCATTTAATTTTGGACTTAATTGGGCTAGATAAAGATGAATTAATCATTGTAATGGAAGTTTACAGTTACCTAGGGACCAGTGCTTTTAAGTTGCTCATACTTACTGTTGGTAAACAGTGGAAGGTCCTTAGCATTAATGTGGAGGACTGATTCCTGAAAGAGGCTAATTTCTAAAAGTTAAATATGTTCTGAATTATGTTCTTTGGAGATTAAGGTGTAAGCAAATACGAGATTGTGACTGAAAGGTAAATTAAAGAAGAGGAAGTTTAGTAGCCAGATAAAAAAGCCACTATACACATGATTGGGAAAAGCAACTTGCAAAAACCCAGATTTTATGGGTAACAATATGAGGACACCAGTTAGGAAACAATGTGTATAATGTCACAGTGTAAAAAGTAGGAAGGAAAATACAATTTGATATGAACTAGAAGCTATGAAGTATAGTGGGTGTGAGACTAAGTAACAATCATTGGTTTAGCTAAGGAGAATAGAATATATATTGCATTATGTTAGGGTGGAAAGGAAGGAGTTTCTCCTTATATGGATATAAATGACATCATAAAATTTAAAGAAAACTAAATTGCTAGTAATGACAGGAAAAAAAAAGTGTTTAATATCCATTTCTGTTTCTGAAAAGTGGAGAGTGCACTCATACTTCACAATGATGTTGAAGTATCTTCCAAGCAATTAGTTTTCTAAGGAAAGTGTTAAGCAGTATTTTTATGATGAACATTTGAAAGCAGCGGATTCAGATTAACTGAATTCAGAAGTAGATATGTGCTGTATTCATTTTAGGGGAATCTCAGAATACTCTAGAAACTCCTGGAAGTACTGAATGTAATATGAAAACTAAACCACCCCCC
>VXAU01004943.1:62989-83389 GCA_013399695.1 Formicarius rufipectus
AAAAAACAAACAAACAAACAAAACCAAACAAAAAACACCACCCAAGCAACGTGACCCGTGTTGTAAAAGAGAAGTTAATAGAATGGTGAGGTGGGTTTCTATACATAGCAGTTTGAAAGCTTTGAATACAGAGCATTGCTATTGGAATGCAAAGAAGGAGGTTTTTGGATGATAAAGTCTTGTTAAACAAATATGAGTTCTTTCTCTGAGAATGTTAAAAGTTTGTCTGATAAAAGTAAGTGCTTTTGTACAGATGCCTGGATAGTTGTATGCCTATAAATTAGATGTATAAGTTACGCTTTCAAAATTGGGATTGTACCCTTGAAAATATTTATTCTGAAAATAATTAAAAGGTCATAAAATAAATAGCCAATTCACTAGATATGCATTCACATCACAACGTTGCATTTAAAAGGGTTTTTCTCTTTCTTTCTTGTGTGTAGAAATAAGTAGTGGTTAGGAGAAAAGAGATAAAATTTTTCACATATATAATATAGATAAAACTGATAAAAGAATTGTATCAGTTCTTTATTTGCAGAGAATAAAATGAAGCAGAAAAGTAGAAAATTTACAGAAAAGAGCCCTACGTTCTTGGAAACTGGAGAAAATGTCTAATTTTCTTTCCAATGGGGAAAGAATTAACAATCTTTCTGGGGATTCCCACTAAAGCTTTTAAAAGTGTAAATACAATATGCATTTTTTATTATGAGGTCAACTTTAAGAACAAACTCCCAGAAACAATGATAGATTCTACCCCTCTCCAGGTACTCAAATAAACTCCAGATCTGCCTTTTAATCAGATGCAGGCTATGCTTTATTGACATAAAGCTTTTAAATGCAAATCTGAAGCACATAGAAGGACCTATGGTATACCTGATTCTCTCTGTCCTTGTATCTCTGTTCAATGTATTTTTAAATATATACTTTTATTTGCTTTAAACTAAGTGTGTATGAATCAGGTTTTTGGAACAATGTGTTAAATAACATTATTTAGCACCAAATTTGCATGTAACACACCTTTTCCTGTACTGATATCTCTAACACTAGTCATGCTCCTCTTTCACCTTCTTGTATTCCCTTAACTATCTTTTAAAGATTTTAGAATATTCTAAACCTTTCATATGTATAAAACTAGTCAAAGTTATGTCCATATATTCTAATATTAAATTAGAATAGGTACTAAATATTCTAATATTGCATTAGAGTAGATACTAAATTATTTTATAGATATGTTAAAGTTTTAAATTGAGAGGTACTTTATTACATTTTTGAATTTTAGAGTAAGAACTTGTATTAGAGAATTATAATTTCACTTTTAATAATGTGAAAGTAAAAAATACAGTATTAGGTCAGATCATCATCATAAGATTTTTTTCACTCTCATTTTCCATTGGCAAGAAATATCATCATGGGTAGTTGCAGAGTAAGTTCCCCATAAAGGATATTATTTATTCTGCTGTTACTTCACCCTTAATAGTGAACAACCAAGGATGCCCATTAGCTACAGGTAAAATCATGGTTTGCTTTGCTTCATTTGTATTTCTTTCTTATTCCCATCAAGGTATCATTGCCCTGCATTTTCTAAATATCTGTCCTTTGTACCACACAATTGTCCTAATCAGTCTAGGACAACTAGCAAAAGAAAAAAAGTTTCTGCCTAGAGAGTCTTTTTGACTGAAGTAAATAAGGGCTGATGTCCAGCCCCCCATGGCTAACCTAGAGGGCGTAGGATTTTTGTATTTCATTTTCTAATCAAACAGTCTATTTTCAAGCTCCAAACATTAATTTGATAGTGATGTTTTCCACAAACCTTAGCAATCTGTAGTCTTGCTACAAAAAACACATAACACATTTAATATTACGCAGTGATAGACTCATGTTGCACCTTTTTCAACCAATTTGTTTCAAGTAAAATAGTGTGTCAGGGAGTAAGAATTTCTAATAGTGACTTCTAAGGGGAAACAAGCTGTTTTACTCAGGAGGAAGAAAGGTGCATTTTCTCTTTCCCTGTGTGTACATGTTTTGTCATCTACTGAGTTTCTGCCCATATTACTTGCCAGATGATTCGGTTTGCTTGTACAAATTCACCAATAAGTAGATTAGAAGGCTGGCCTGCAACATCTTTCCTCTCTAACAGTAACTGTGATAAATATCATTATCCATACTTATAGCTTACTGGTTTTATCATGTTCTTTTATGTATATTTCTACTTTTCTACCATGAAATTTAAATGCACTGAATTACATGAGTCAATTATGCATTTTGTTTAGACACACATGTATGTAAATGTAGATATATTTTTATAAATGTCTCTTCATGCTTTAATTTTGTTGCCTTTCAAAGTCAATGAGCCTTCCTATGTTCATTCTAGAGAAAAACAAACATCTGATTTCTTGTATATAATTTGCCTGAGGACCTAAGGAAAATTAGCCATCTTAAATCTCTCATTTCAAATTTCTTAGACACTTGAAAATTGAACTTCAAAGGTTAAAGTCACATGAATATATTTGGAAATGCTGCTCTGCATGACATCTGTCATACTCTATGATTTCATGGTATGCCCTCATACTAAGAATCCTTATCACATGTCCTTAAAAAAAAAAAAAAAAAGTTTCACTGTGAAACCTCCAGTTCTAATCCCCTTCTGTTTGTGCTCTATCTTTTTCAAGATGGCATAGTTAGTAATTAAAAGAATTGCATCAAAGCACATTGTAAGTTATAGAATGGTTTGCATTGGAAGGGACCTTAAAGATCATA
Organism: Formicarius rufipectus; assembly: GCA_013399695.1. Taxonomy (NCBI): domain Eukaryota; kingdom Metazoa; phylum Chordata; class Aves; order Passeriformes; family Formicariidae; genus Formicarius; species Formicarius rufipectus. The sequence continues at coordinate 65,747 of VXAU01004943.1, forward strand.
TAGTTCCAACCTTCTGCCATTGGCATGAACAACTTTGACCTAGATCAGGTTGCTCAGAGCTCGATCCAGCCTGTCCTTGAACACTTCCAGAGATGGGACATCCACAACTTTTCTGGGTAACCTTGTCCAGTGCCCTCACAGTAAAGAATTTTTTCCTGATATCTAGTCTAAACTTACTCTCTTTCAGTGTGAATCTATTCCCCCTTGTCCAGTCATCCCTTGCTTTACATTCCATGTAAAAAGTCCCTCTCAATCTTTCATGCTTCGGGTACTGGAAGGCCACAATTAGGTCTCCCCAAAGCCCTCTCTTTTCCTGTCTGAACACACCCAATTCTTTCATCCTTTCCTTATAGGAGAGGTACTCCATCCCTCTAATAATCTTAGTGCCCTTCCTCTGGATTAACTCCAACAGGTCAATGTCCTTCCAGTGCTGAAGACCCCAGAGCTGGATGCAGTGTTCCGGGCGAGGTCTCACCAGAGTGGAGAGGCAGAATTACCTCCCTAGAGCTGCTGGCCACGCTCCTTTTTATGCAGTCCAGGATACAATTGGCTTTTCAGGGCACACACTGCTCACCTGTGTCCAGGCTCTTATCCAACAGCACTCTCAAGTTCTCAGCAGAGCTGCTCTTGATCTGTTCATCCCCCAACCTACATATATGTGTATATATATATGTGTGTGTGTGGGTATATAACGCTACTTCTTTTGGAGCAGTGGTGGGTGCCAGATTGAGTGCTATTGGACTTTGCAAAACTTTATGTGCTATCAGCCAGAAAGGTAATACTGGGGTTTATTTTTGGCTGAGTTGCTGTAGATAATTATAACTATCCATTGTTTGTGGGTTGCTTCAAATATTACCCCTGGTATATATTAGTTTATCCTTTAACACTGAATTTCATTTCTTTTCTCCAGTCACTTACCACCTCAACATTACAGCTCATATACTTCTATGTTCTCTGCAGATTTCCTGTCTGCTTGACCCTTTACAAGAATGAATATATATTAAATAATGCATTAACATGCTAACCACTTGACATAATGAAAACTGAGGACTTTTTCATTTCTATCTCATTCCAATTAACCATAGTTTAATCAATGATAAAACTCTTGTCTCATGAATACTCACAGGTTTTACTGTTGAGAACTTCTGAAAACAAAAAAATTGTATTTTTATATAATTTTTATGTCATATAATTTAAAAGTATGTGTTTTATCTCTCCTTAATAGAAGATATTCCTGTTGCATTTTCAGTGTGCAAATTAGGCTGAAATTAATAACTGTTCTTGAATATTTTCCTGTATCATACCCTTTTAAAAAAGCAATCATTTTTGACTGCTGTTATCCATGATTTTGGGGTCATAGCTAGCATAGGATAAGTAGATTTGCTACCCTGAAGCCTTTTTCATTTTTTGTTAACTACTGCATTAGAGTTCACAGTTCAGCCAGATGACTCCAAGGCTCCAGCAAAATTGGTGAATAACTGTATCAAGGCCTAATGAAGTACAACTTTTCAATTTATCTATTTGATCCAGTATTTTTTTCCTACTTATGTTCAGAAACTTTGTACATGAATTCTTCCATCCTCTGGAGAAAAGTGACAAAATAAAGCCTTTACCTGTTTTTTTGCCATGTTGTATTTTAAAATCCAGCCATACCACCAGTCCTTTCTTAACTTTCCTTTGTCCTTTACTTACACTTTCAAGAATTGTTTATGTCTTTGGTTATATGTTTTTTCAAGGTCTGCATTGGAGTCTTCCTAATTTACATCTTACATTATAACCTGCCAGAAATTATGCTTCTTTCTAGGGAAGAAGAATTGAATAATACAAAAGAAAGATTGTATCTGTCACTGACAGAGGAAAATAGTATATTTATGGCTTATAACATATGGATCAGTATATATATTCATTGATTTATTGTACTTTGGTATTCTTGCCAAAAAATAAATAATTTTCTAAACTTACTTTAGACTGGGGGACAGAGGGATGGTATCTGTCTGGGAAACATTCTTCTTAATATGAATTTTCCAGGAGATACCAGACGAATTTTTGTTTCAAATTCCATCCAGTTGGTTAATTAAACTCCAATTTGGGATTCTTCTATAAGAAAAAAAGTAGAAGTCTGGTAGATTCATCTTTAGTTGCATTAAGAAAGTAATATTATCCATATTCAATCATTATGCTAAAATTCATTAAGTACCTTAAGAACTTCTGTGCAAATTTGATCCTTCCACATTTGTCTATAGATTGTGTGGTTTGACCTTTTAAAGCTCTTTTGGAAGACGTCAGAAGCACAAAAACGAAAAATGTCTTCCAGTAGCATAAAAACTTTTGTGATATTTGCCATTTCAATAGCAATTTGAATTTAAGGGAATTCTGTTTGTGAGGAATAACACCTGTAAGGCAGTAATACTGTGGCTTTTCCCTATTTTGGGGGCAGACAATTTCTGTTTCATCTCCATCATTCTCTTTATTTACTGTGCACATATGTATTTTCTATTGAGCTGTGTTCCATCCATACGATAGTGCTTGAAGTACAGAAAAATAGGGGTTAAAGAACATTCTAGTAAAGTTCAGAGGAAAGTGGAAATTCTGCTAATAATCATGTTAGTTTTAAAAAAAATCAACATAATATAGTCTATACTTAAAGATTATACCTTCTGGACCTCAAAAAAATGTATAAGACCTGACATATTCTTTAGAATCAAGAAAAATAATGTATAGAATAGATAATATTAAATTGAATTAGTGAATTCTTAATATATATATACATATATTTAGACTGAGACAAGCATTCTGTAGTCACAGAAAAGTGCAAGGAAGTACTTATATACATAAGTATATATACAGGATCTATAAGTATACTGTACTTATGTATATTATTTGTGCATCAGTTAATTGCGCTGCCTTTTGCAATTCATAACTTGTTTATACAAATTATATTTCCTAGCTATGTAGCAGCATTTTTCTACTGGAATGATTGTACTCATGTAAGAGCTTTATATGAGGATTATTTAAGGTCTTCTAAAATGTATGTTTGTATTTATATATTTGTAGAAATATTTATGTCTATGGATATTTATATTTCTTGCAAAGAACTTTAACTGTATTCAAAGCAGAAAATTCTCTAAGATATACCCAAGCTGGATTCAGTGATATAGTCTTGTTATTGAAAACAGTCATACTGGATAGAAGTGTATTAAGATGCCAATACACAACACATTCAGTAGGTTTCCCAGTGTCACTACAAAAGCCACCATACAAATAGGTAATACTTACATTGCAAAAGTGCTGTGTGTATCCCATCGACATTATTGTTTGCTTTCTCTGTATAAAAGTTCATGCAAGCCATTGAGATCAACTGGTTAAAGGTTTTGCCATACTGGTGCTTCTGTTGATTTGCACTGTTCTACAGGATCAGGCTCTGTGGTAATACCTATGTATAGTACAATGAGAAAGATTATGAAGGGATCTTGGTAGTAATGGGAATAAAAGACCTGGTTCAGATTTAGGACTAATTACAATGGCTGTAGTTGTTCCACACCTAGGATGATTATCAGATCAGGAATTTATCTGTAAACTCTGAGAGATCTCATTTCATGTGTCTGTCCCGGTTGCTGTACACTGCTCCATATGACTGCTTTGCATCAGTGGAGCACAAAGCATCTGGGATACATCTTTAATGCAATCAGTGTTTTGGCAGAGTGGCAATATATAGTTTAGAAGTTCCTCACTCGGGTACTGGTAATGCTGCAGCTACATAAGAAACCCCTTGCTGCTTGGTATTAAGTTGATTATTTTATTTCAGTAAGTTAATTGCTTTTATGTCCTTTCCACCTTTCTACTGTGTTGCAGTCTGAAAAAATCTGTCATGAGCAACAGGAAAAAAAAATTAAAACTGAAAAGCTCAGATGAGCTCTGAGACAACGATACTATTCCAGACTGAGTACTGTATGGCACATTGCTAAGCTAATTCTTAAATGTGTTAAAAAACAAATACTAAAACCAATATTGCCAATGATCATGCAGAGTATAATGAAACAATCTCACTTACAACTATTCTTTTTTAAACATTACATGTGTAATAATTTTCAAACTACCACATTCAGTAGTTTTTGGTTATTGTCCTACACACTGATCCTTCAACTAACTGCTTTTCTGCATATCTCTCTTTTTTTTTTTTTCCTCTCCTCTTAATATTGTTTTTTTCAAGAAGATAATAAAAAAGCGTGAGTCCTTTCAAAACCTATCATATGTTGATTGAGCTGTCTATTTTCAAAATACATTTTTAACACCTCCAAGATACCAAAAATAAGAGGTTCGTATTAAATCTATATATTGGTACGCAACTCTGTGTTTTTTGTAAAGAGACAAAGCTGTCACTAGCTGACAGTGTGCTAAAGAAAAGAGAATTTGAGGGAAGAGCCACTTCAAGCTTAACCCAGATTAGTGAAGCTATGTGAGTAGAAAATTGATGTAATTTAATAAATTGGAAGAGACCATTATTGTTTCTCATATTGAGGTTATGTTCTGACTTTAAAAATGTTGTAAATTGCCTCAAAGATCCAGTGTCTGCCTCCCAGGAATTTTCCTGTGTCTTGCTAAGGCTAAGAGAGATTACAGAACAAGATAATTTATATCTAAACAAGTGTGCATATTTTACATATTATGTTTTCCATTTTAAAAGTGGATAAAGGTCAAAGTCACATAAAAAATCAAAATAGATAAAGTGCTATTGAATAAAACCATTTAAAATTTAGTTTTAACTGAAATTTTAGATCCAATTTTGTAATACTTACAAAATATCAAAGAATCTTCTCATTAAGAACATTTAAGGATTTAGAAATTGTACTTAGGATTTCTGGGAAAAATTTCATTTTCTTCCCACTGGATTTTAGGTTTGTCACAGTATTTCTTCTTTCTCAGAACAGGGAACATTACACAATCTATCACATATTAAGGAGAAAAAAATGTTGATTTAAAACCAGTACTTAGAGGTGTTAAGACACTTTAATTTCTCTTCTCTGCTGTTTACTCCCCCTCTAGGTAGAGCTACAGATCTGCCTGTGCATTCATTAGGAAGCCTTTATTTTACTACCATTTAATTAGTATTTTTTCATTTCTGTTTTTGGTCAACCATTGTTTTTTCTTAATACTAAAAAAAAATCTTTTGAATAGTTTGATAAAAACAGAAAAAAAAAGGTATTTTCATAGTTTAAATTTTTGAGCATATACAGAATATCGAAGAGTTTAAAGTAACTTTTGAAGAAAAAAAATTAGTTATGCTTAGATCTGAAAGGTTATCAAGATGCGGTACTTACTATATACATACGTAGTTTAGAAGTAGAGAACTTTTGTAGACTCCTTGTTCATTTTAGGTCTTTACAATACAGTAATTTCTTGTCTACTTTTTGATGTCATCACTTTGCAGAATATAAGAAAGACTTTCTTAGATTCTGTTTTTCTGTTTTAATAGGATTTTTAAAACTATTTATTTTTTAATGTTGTGGGGTTGATTAGTTCAGGCTTTTTTGCCTCAAGTGTAAAAACTCTGCTTTAAAACTCCATGCACTGACAGTTTCATTTCCTTCCTTTATCAAAGAATCAGGGTAGTTTTCTTTAAATGTCTCTAGGCAGTGATAGAACATTCCCAAACACTACCTATTGAGCCTGAGTTTTCTTCACTCACACACACCTTCTTAGCTTATAAAAAGAGACCTTCACAGAAATATAGACAGTTGTTAATTCAAATTAAATTTCAGAAATCTTCAGAGAATCTGGATGGAAGTTCTCCAGAAAGGGGTGTGTGTTACATGTTCCAATATCTTCTCTAAAGTTTAAATGGCAAAAAAATGTACTTTTGGGGTGGAATGTGTGCCTTCCTGATTTCTTACTTTCTATTTACATCTGGTTCCTCCTCAATGACATATTGCCTCTTGACTGCAAGAATAGTAAGAAAAAAGTGAATATTTTAGCAAAAGAACGGTTTTTCAACAACCCCCAAAAGATTGCCAGAAAGCAAAATTCTAAAGAGGTATAAATGACACATGATAGAAAATGTGATTGAATCTATTTGTTTCACCTACTGTGTGCCTGAGTTCAAAGAGAAGAATTATGCAATTTGTTGATTTTGATTTCTGTTTATGAGATGGTATTATAGTAAGGAATTCTCTTTCCATCGTTTTTTATTGACTGTTTCCAACTGAAAAAAAGATTCAGAAATAGTAGAGAAGACATTAAGGTCTGCTTCTGAAAAGATGGTGGAATAGTTTGATTACAGTAGAATTGGAAAATGAAAGCTGATTCCAAGGGTTTGTTTAAAATATGTCCTAAGACATTGTCTGTTTCTTTTTGGTAAATATTTTACAATCGTTTGTTTTCTGTGTGATGCTCTGTAGTAAAGAAAATAAAATAAGACTTTATATCCTCTGAAGATAATTTATATTTAACAAACAGCACTTCCAACTTATGAAAGTAATTTTTCTGGAAGTGTATCTTCAGATCCAGAAAGCATTTTCTCCATAAATTTACAGTCAGAATAGCATCTTATCTTTCAAAACAAGAAATATATAAATATGTATTATTGTAAGCAATTTTAAATCTAACAAATTCTAACCAATATTTCTATAAATAGCCTTTAACAATCTTTAAACAGACTTTAACAGAATTGCACTAATAAAATGCAAAATACCTTTCCTAAAAACAAACCAAAAAAAGTATCGTAAACTACAACTTAAATAATTTAGGAAGTAAGTTTTTTCATAGGAGAAAAATATTTGATAAATTGTCTTTTCATTAGTTGGCATGTTTTTATAATCCACTTATTTAGCTGCTCAACACAAGTCAATACAAACTAAAGAATGCAACAATTATCTCTTATTCGAAGTACTACAAAAATATATGTAACATTGACATGAAACTCACAACAAAGAATTCTATCTCTGGATTTTCCATTGATTTCCTGCATGTTTTTGCATGAGTAATGCTTCTGTTCTGAGGAGTGCAGCCCTGCTCCTTGCATGCGCCTCACCTGCTTATATTGACTATTTGTGAAATGAAAGCTCTACTCTCTCTAACTCTTGAAAGCTGTAAAAAATATACATTCTGTCCATTAGAGTATTTTATTTTATATAGTGTAAAATAATACTCAATGACAACATGATGGCTCTTAAGAAGTATCCAGCAAGTATTGGATCTGGAAGTCTGAAAAAATAGACACTGATGAGATAGACAGTACTCAGTGTAGCAATAGTAATGCTCAGTATACCTATCTCTTTGTGTTCAAGAATTTTCAGATACCTAAAATTTCCATATAAATGAATAGTACTTTCTTAAGTGGCTTAATTCCACTGAAAATCGTAAGTCAAATTATAATTAAAAGTACTACCATGCAAACTTTGATTCCTTGCAAGGAATATTTATGTTTTCAGCCAGCCACTAAGCTGATGTGACAACTAATACAGTTGTCTTTTGTAGGCAACTTACTTAAAATTGAACAACAACAACAACAACAAAAAAGCCAACAACAGAGAACCATTAGACATGAATATTGTTGTATAACTCAGAAAAGGGTTAGGAAATAAACTTGGATAAAGATGATTTAGCATGGGATATTAGTGGTTTAATCATAGAAAGCAGTCACTTTATTCATTTGGACGATGGAAGTTTTCTCACAAGCCTCAGAAAATGAGTGTGGATTTTAGGTGAGTTAATCCAGAGGAAATTAAATCTTTAGTCTTTTTTAAAAGAGTATAATGTTCGTTCTTCCTTTGTAGCCACTAATACCAGGAGAAGTAGTTACAACTTAGCTGATGGATATATGGTGTAGCAAAGCTCATTAGTTCTGTTGTCTTTAGCAGAAAGGTTTATTACTTAGGGGTTGATTTGTGGAAAGAGAAAAACTGTGAGAAAATTACTGAAAGTTGTGTTGCATTTTGTATGACTTGAAGCTTCTTTCACATACGATTGGGCATCTGCCTGACAGTCACTGGGGGCCCTTGGGATATCCAGCAGTTCCGAAAAAAACCCACTACTCAGTCTGTAAGTCACGTTGATGTCACCGGAAGTATATTGTAGCAGAAGAGAGTACTTGCAGGAGTAGGACACAGTCCAGGCTTCTGTGAAGCTCTTTTTCTTTGGAGTAACTCCTGGTCTTTACTCTAGGCATCTGAAAGACCACCAATATCTTACTATGGTCAGCCCAAAGAGTGCAGAAAAATTCATTCATTCCCATTTCAGGAAAAGAGAATGCTGTGGCATTGTGGTGCAAAAAAAGCAAACCCACCAACAACAAACAAACCAAAACAAAAAACAAGCAAGCAAACAACAATAAAATAAACAAACAAAACAAAACACAAAGCCAACCAACCAAAAGAACCGCCACCCCACCCCCCAAAAAAACTTTAGAAAGGCATTATAATATAATTAGAATTAGCCACAATACACTGAATCTGCTACTCTGTAAACTGCCTTATACTTAGATATGCATAGTATGCCCATATAATGTTGCAATGGATACTGCCGTTTGCTTCTACTATCTTGGAAGAAAGCACCAAAAGATAATCATAATTATCTGTGAGTTGGACCATATTGCCTAATCATTTTTATGGCCAAGGATGTAAGTTTGAATATTTGTTGTTTTTTAAGGATTGTGATATTAGGAGGATGTAGTTATTCCGTTTTCCAGACATACTAGAGGCATTTCCTATACGATTGAACTTCCCATATAGAGAGAACAAATTTTCTGTGTCTCATGAACATGCTGAAGTGCTCTGAGAATAAGTGCCTAATGCATGTTTGGGAACCAGCCTTAATGCTACACAGTTAGTATTCTAATATCTAAAATTGGCAATGTGACAGCAGTTTCACAATGTGTCGGTATCTGAATGATGTCAAACTAGAAAAGCATGTCATAGGCTTAGGAATTAGCAGGAAATCGGACACAGCACAATGACCAATATGGTTCCAGGCTAATGCCAATCTATTGCTTACAAAGCTTGTTGTTTTATACATTTAGAGCTTCAGTATCACACATACATCAAGCACTTATTGGTTATTACCTAGTGTCCACGTGTTTTGCTTTATTCTATTATTGGCTAAAGTTACTTGTTCATGCAAACTGCTGTTCCTCTCCTGCATGGTTCCATTTATTTTTGCAAGTTCAGACATACTTCCCATCCACAGTTTCTCTCTTGTATCTTTTTATAACTAACATTTGAGGTTTTACTTTACAATTCATCATTGTCTCAAAAGCTCAGAATATCTGGATTGCTCACACTTACAATATGCCTTTGTTCTTCCAAATATCCTACAATAGGCTTGAGAACATTTTGCTAGGTGCAAAAATGTGAGTGCATATGCTTGTGTGTTTGTGTTGTCTGGTTTGGTACTTCCATTGTCTTTTACCTTCACAGGAAAAGCAAAGGGGTAGTATGTTCAAGGAAAGTCATCAATAGTAAATTGAATGTTATTGACTGAGTGAGCTACCAACTCACAGTCATCAGCAAAAAGAAGCTCACTAATGAAGAAATCAGCCCTATATGTCTGGAGACTGAACAACTTGCATCAGTAAGAAACTGAATAAATATAGCTCTGCCAGTGGCACAAAGTGCTTCCCTTTGTGCAGCAGAGAGGAGGTATGAAGGAGTATGGAAACTATTTATGATATTAAGGAGATCTTGCCATTTTCCACCTATTTAAACATCATCTTATTACAGAGACTTAGATAAGTCAGAAATAAAATTTATAGGGCATTCATGGGGCTGCAAAAGCTTCAAGAGCCACTTATAATTCACATTGTCAAAAGCTTTTATTAGGTCAATGGTCAGCAAGCAAAGACTGTAATTTGAACTGATAGTGTTTGAAAAGGATCATATGTATAGTGTAACTTTTCTTAATAACTCCACGTGGAAATTTTGGAAAGACAGATTACACAAAATAGAATTTGATTTGCTCAGTTTAGGAATGCTAGGATTTACCCACCATCAGAGAAGAGAAATGCCACAATAATTATCACAGTTTGTATCATGTTTTTGTATAATAGATATCGTTGATATTTTTGAATTGCTGTGAAATTGCCTCCTGCTTTCAGATAATGTGAGAAGACAACGTGGTGTTTGTGATGCTTTTCCAAATGTAATTTTCCATCATGTCTTTTTCAGACCTTTATTGTACAACATTCACTGGTTCAATGTCAAGACTTCGTAAAAGAGAGAACATTTTTGACTGAAAAATTTGACAAGATATCTTTGGATTTTGAGCACATGAGACTACAAATTTCAGTCTATGATAAATTTCTGTCATTCTCAGAACTGTGACTAAGGAATTTTTGCTCTACATTTCATATTGCCAAAGTGCTGTGCTAAGTTTGTTGAGCTTACATGCTCATACAGGTGAAAAGGTATGCATGCTGTCACACCTATGTAAGAAGTATATAACAGATTCAGAGACTTCATTGAGTAGGCTGATACTGACAAACACAGGTTGAGTTTTGAGCTCTATAGTAAGTGGTATTGATTTCTCTAGATTCAAAGCTACTCCAGAGTACTTTCAGGAGTGATGGGTTTTTTATGTTAATTTAAAGTGTGTTTATACCATTTTGTGACTACATTCTGTGTTAATGGACATCAATTTCCACCATGTATAATATGGTCTTGGGCATCTGTCCTATGTGTAATTTGTGCTACTATCAAATCTTATTACCTGCAACTGCTGTGTTTTCTTTGTGTTTGATGTCAAAATTCATGACAATGCTTGAAGACAGCAGTGTTGTTTCTGTAAATTGACAAGAGCTCAGGATAAGTTAGAGGAATTGGAGGGGAAAATAAGAGCAAGCATTGTACTGGTTTTTAGATTTTTAGGCTGAGGGGATAATCTGGGGTTTTTTACCACAATTGCATAACTATCTGAACAAAACCAGAAAAAGAGTTCTTCTGAAGCTTTCAAAAATAAAGAAAATGTAATTTTAATTCTGGCTGAGACACAAAATAATTAGAGTGTATCTGGCACAACTTAAATAAAAATATGTATCATCCATATATGTTTTTGTTTGTGTTTTTTTGGTTTGTGCTTTTTTTCTTTTTTTTTTTTTTTTTTTAAAGCAAGTGTAAAGCAGTTATAAAGCTTTTCTAACATCAGTTTGGCAAATAAAAATGCATTTATGGTTTACATCAGAGTTGTCTGGTCTGTATCGTTTTCCTGAAAAAGGTGTGAAGCAATTTGTCCATCTCTGCGCATCTTCAAAAGAGGGAAATTGAAGCAGTCTTTCAATCCTATATTGCTGGTGAGTTACTCATGATGTCCATCCCAGCTGCAGTAAAGCACACACTATGACATTAATATACGGATAAAATACAGCAAAGAAACTTGCACTCTGCAAGTAATGGATAATCTGCCTATGTGCATTATATTTAGATTATATCTTAACACACTTTTGTACAATATACTTTCTGTTGAAACAACACATAAAGGCATAGGTTAACCTTGGCATTATCTCCAAAGTTCTTAGTCCTCTATTAGCCTACTCATATTTTTTATCATTTCCTTTTCCCTCTCCTTATTCTTTTAGATTCATTCCACAAACAAAACATCCTCACTGAAAATCAATCTTCCTTCCCTCTTCCCTCTCTCCTTTTAACTTCCCTTGTTTTTAACCTCCTTCTTCTCCTCCTTCTTCTCATTTTCCTTCTCCTTTCCTTCTCTGTCATTTTTAATGGAAATAAGAATTTAGGTAGACAAAATCTCAGAGGTGCTGACCTGTAAGTCTTTTTTAAAGGAAAAACACCAGGCAAAGAAATAGTAGAACATTCAGAGTATATAGTTGTTACAACAAGTTATTCTTATTACCAGGAGGGATAAGGACCATGCTAACTGTTGCATAGTTAACAAGTGGCATTACACTTATGCAGCATACCTGAAATGGGTAACATAATATACAAATGGACATAAAAGACAATAGTTTTAATGCTTTTCATATTAGTATGTGTTTAAGTGACTGATATATGATCATGTAAGTCAGCAATTCTCAAATTGTGTTCTGTGGTTCATAGGAAGCTTCTTTATCACTTAGTACTGTTGTTCACCTGTCTTCCAATCCTAACCTGAAGACAGATGAAATATGTTACATAGTTTTCCAATTATGCTTTACCAGACAGCTTGTTCTTACATTTATCATATTGTCCAAATCTTGGTTGAACTGAGTTGGCATATGTTGCTAGTAATGGGAAGAAAGTGAGGGAGGAACATTTTATGAAGAAAAACTGTTTTTGAGAAGTGTGCAAACTTTCTGAGCAGGGTCACTGTCACCAAAGCAACCACAGGAGCTGTACTTTTTGCCTTTAGACTCTTTGACTTTTATAAAAACTGCAGCTCGTGGTGTAGGTTCTCCCAGGTGACACCAGCATGGACACATGCCTCCTTCTGTGTTTCATGCTACTGCCACTTAGGAAGAACTATTTTGGATTTCTGCAGAGGTGCCTTTTCTCCTCCTTCAATGAGGGAAATTTCATCTGTTGTCTTTGCCTCTTTCCGCTCTCCTCTCATTGGGAGACTACTGGCAGTTACTGTACTACTCTTGGCTGTGCCAGCAGCAATTAGCTGCTCAAATAGGAGTTTCTCTTCCCAAGAGAAAAGCCATTCAAGCTGATGAAAGCATCCTGTGGGCTGGACTTGATCCATGGACTACCTATAGAACCTACAAAACTCATTAGCATCTCCTCTATTACTTACAGTCTGCTAGGTGTAAAGATATATCTAACTTACTTTAAAATATTATATTCCTTTAATGAGACAGAGTGTGTTTCATAAGGACGTTACTCACAGTTTCTAAAGCAGTTTTGTCAGGGTAAAATGATGTGTGACTTGGATGCAAAGTACTTACTAGAGGCATAAATATTTCTACAGCCAGAGAAACGTGTAAGAAAGTCCACCAGTAAAAACTGAAGAATATGCTAAATAAGATCTTGCACAAGTCTGTATTCAAAAATAATAAAATTTCACAATTTAATTTACAAACTGCAAAGAAAGCAAGTACACCATGTTTATGTAAAGATTCTATTTACCTATGATTTATTTTTATTGAAGACTGAAAGGCCAAATCCCAAGAACTTCAGTGGAAGTAATGTGCAGGATTCTGGAAGAATTATACTCCAGGGTACCAGTTAACTAGTTAACTACCTTCTAAGGTGTTAGAAAAGATATTAGAGGGTTAAATGATCAGCTTGTAGTTGTAACATTTAAATTTGAGCTTGGGAAATTTAAATTCAGTAAACATCTTTGCTAAGTTCTTTTCAGAAAACAAGTCTCATGCATTTTTATGTGCTTCTGTATTATTTAATATGCTACACCTTACTTACACTTGGTCAGAGTTCTGAAAGAAAATAAAAATTACAACTGGCATAGCTGTTAAATGTACTCTGCCAAATATTATTTTGCCCAGGTCATGTATAGGGTCCTATCATTAGCATGTTGTGCTAGAAATTTTATTGTTGTTTGTATTTTTTTGTTGTTGTTTTATGCCCTTTGTTATGACCTTGGGCCTTAATCAGCTCATTAAAAATTAAATTGGTTATTATAACCTGGCTTCATTTGCTACTTTGATCAGAAAGCTCAATAGGTTCCTTAAGTGGATTTACCCATAAAATATTCTGGTAATGAGAATAGAAAAGGCAAGTTTAAGACCTTTAATATCAAAACAAAAGCTACAGAAATACCACCCAGAGAATAATAACAAAAATTTTATCTAACAAAAAGATAAAACTCCTTGAAATACAAAATTTCCATTTTCTAGCTTATTAAATTAACATCTTAAACAATTTGAAGTAGGTATAATTTCCAGTACTTCTTCCATGGCTAATGCTCCTCTCCCATCAGCCTGAACATTACAGCATTATTTAATTTGTACTGCAATAAATTGAACTCAAAGGAGGAGATAAAACTGCTTAAAATCATAGAGAAAAATTGCCAAATGCTGTGAATTACCCATTTTTTAACTCTGTTGCTGTTTTACTGTGTTCACTCATTACTTGCTATGCTCATAAGTATTTCCTCACACAAAGATGTGGGAATAGATAGTGATAGAAACATAACATAAAAATATCTGTAGTGTGAAAGCACAAATCCATTTAGGCTAGTCTCTTGTTTGTCACAGGATCTAGGGGAAAGTATCAGAGTAAGAAAGAAATGTGTTAATACTTTTCCAGCATTTTAACTGGGCTTTTGTAACCTTTGGTGCCAGTGATCTTTCTGTTTCCTATACAGAAAACAATAGTCTTGAAACAGAATATTCCCATATAAACATCAGTATTTGATTATTTTTTATTAGTATTTATTATTATTTCCTATTTATTTATTATTATTTCCTTTTCATTAGTCTCTTCGTNATAGTTCAGCTATGGTTCTGAGTGGTGAAAACAAACAGGAAATATTTGTGATAAGAGGTGGAAAATAATTCATAATGGATGGAATTGATTAACTATGAATATAAAAACCAAGAATCTGTCTGTCAAATGTAGTTCTTAACAAGTAAGGATCCAAAGCAAATAATTGAGAATAACTTTGGGAAGAAACATGAAGTAAACTTGCTCCTACTAGTGAACTAGCTTCTGAAAATTGAATTAAAATTAAAATTAGTACTACTTTAAAATAAATACAGAAATATAAAACATCTATTGTAGGATTTTGTCATCACGTTATAGCTATCAGGCAAGGGTTGCAAAGCTTAGTATTTCATAGGGGCTTCAAGCCTGGACCCTCACACCTTGAGAAAATAAAGAGGCTTCAAAACTTGTCTACCGCAAGAGAGGTCTTGAAATGAGACAGAGATGCTCTTAGCACTCGTTTTTCGGTCAAGAATGGAGTAAGAGCTTTCCTTCTTTATCATACTTGCACAGTCATTCTCTTTTTTCGTTAAGGGTATAATAAGCACAGATTGAAGATGTAAATTAAAAGACTGATTACACAATACATTTCAAGTTTACTCTATAATTGTTTTCAGATTTTTGAAAAATGTTAAAGAGGAGAATTTGTGTACTGTTATTCAAATCTGTGTTTAGAATTTTACAAGAAAAGTTCAAGAAAGAAGCAAAGAATTCTGCACATATATTTGTCCTATTTGTAAATCTCTTTGCAACTGTCTGGAAAATGATTGGAAAATTATTATTTTCTTTAAAGTGTATTGTATTATAAAGGGTCTTTACATGATAGATTGTATAATAAAGAGTATTTATAAAAACTTCTAAGTTCAACAAATTATTTAAGTTGAAAAACAAAAATGCCTTGTGGATGGAGTACGTTAAGAGTCATCAGCCAGCTGATAATAAAGTACATTTTCAGAGCTCTGAAACTGTCTCTAGATATTCATACTTGACTAAATTATTCAGTTTTGCAATATGCTATTCATATATATATATTTAAATAAAGACATTTTCCTTAGAAAATCACAGTGGCCTCAATCAATTTCTGATTTCTGTAAGTAACTTGAAGATATTCTCCCACACAATGTGTACACTGTATGCAGAAAAATTTATATAATAAGTATATTAGAATCTTTCATGTGTACAAATATAGAGAATGGCAAGACTTTTTTATATGTCAATATTATTTATGGTCACACATGTTTTATGAGTTATTTTCTCTATGGCAGTGATTATGAACAGGCTAATATTTTTCAGTCTTGGGCTGAATGTTACATAAATGTAACATTATGCCTGTTCAGAACAATATTCTGATATGGGTCAATGATTTGAAGTCAGATTTGAGCCATCACTAAAAAGATGCACTTCATGTGTATTTAATCTAATGTAATGTTTTTGGCTGTGTTTTGTATTCATGGTGAGTAGATGACTCATTAAAGAAAAATTATTCTGTTCTCAAATTCTCCAGCTGCTGCCATTCAAAAGTGATTAAACTAGTTTTAAAATTAAGAAACAATATCAGTAACTTAAGTATAAGAAGAAATAATAAGCAAAAACCTGTTAGAAACCAGATATACATGAATATATAATAAAATTGATAGACACGTGTCTATACATTCATATATTTACACACCCAAAGCTTACATGTTTACACATGTAAACAAAATGTTCACATATGCATATATGCTTTTACACACAAAGTAGATATGCTTTAAATATTTAAACAAATTAATAAAGGACTTAACATATTTTCAATATTAAAAAAAAAAGGATAATACTACAGAATCAGAAATATTTTATCTATGTATCTAAAAAAAGCCTTTCCTTCGTTGTCATGGAAAATATCAAGAACCATCTTTATAGTTTGTTCCATGTATTCAATATCCTGTAATGTGTGCTACTTCATTGACTAAGTTGGCTTCTCTTCTCATTCTTTAGGTATTGTAAATAAAACTATAGGATTTCTGATTTATTGCAAAGCATTTGCAGTATCTGGCAGTACGTGGATTGATTGTTTCTCACACAGAATTATAGCACTTGGATTAACTTTGAGTAAATATATAACACTTAATATTGTCTTTGTTTTAGCTGACACTAAGGTATATGCTCACATGTAAGCATGTGTTCATCTCAAATAAAACATTGTAACTTACATTTAGTATCTGCAAACCTACTTTTACTCAGGTATTTCCAACTTTTCCATTATTTTCAGTTATGTGACCTTTGCATTTAAGTTAGCATGTAAAAATACAAATTACAAGTTTAAAACTACTTAGTTCCTAGTTAGCATAGTGTGATTAAATATGATTCTATTCTGAGTTCAGAAAAGTCATATTACCTTCATTACACCATTCAGAAAATAATCAGCTGTTTCACCTCCCTCCTCATCCCTCATCTTATAGAAGTCTGAAATTGATTTCTCTCTTTTCATCCAGGAAGAGGAAGTAATCTAAAATTCTGTCCTGGTAAAACAAATCTGTACTCTTTTAGTATGAAATTTGTACTTCATTATTTTTTAAATAAGCCTTTGAAAATTCTTTCTGCGGGTAAACTGTATTCACTTAACAGAAGAAACATGCATTTCTAATGTATCAGGTTGTTCTGAAAATACAAGAGGTTTGAAGTAACATCAGGGAAGGATTTGGTCTACTGAGTCAAATCAGTTTCTGATTACTTTTCTTCTTGTGGAGACTATCCTTTTGTGTTGAAATATGTCCCTACAATGCCATTCTGATATTGACACACTGAAGAACCACTGGTTTGTTAAAGGGCAGGTAGCTGAAGGACTGATAACTTTTTGATCTTTCTCTTCCTCCATCTACCATCCTAATAATCACCCTTAAGCACCAAGACTCTGTATGTGGAAGTGCCTTTATTATGGAAGCAACAATACTTGCTTTCAGCTATTCTGACATCTGAGACTGGGGCTCACAGTTGTCTGACTTTACTATGACTGTTATCTAGATTGCTGTGCTTTCCTAAATGATTCCTCTACTTCTTTCTCCCCATTATGGCATTTTTATTTTCAATCTCCAGTGAGGCTGTGTGACTTTGTGCCATTCCTGCTGTACCAAAAACATAAACATAGCTGTGGCTTTCAGCTTTCCCCATTATCCTCAAAATCATACAACAGAATTTAATATTTAGTGTTTTTTTGACACATCCTTTATGTGTTATTTTTAAGCTTATCTATAATCACTGTCTACACTTTGTGGCAAAATATATCCAGAAAGAT
>VXAU01004943.1:84009-147255 GCA_013399695.1 Formicarius rufipectus
TTCAAGTTCATGTTTCTAGTCACATTATTTAATCTTTGGGAATATTTTCGGTATGACTCTCATTTATTCAGAAATTAAGATGTTTGTTGTCCCTGGTGCCATTTCACTTAACAGTTCAGATGATTTCCAGTTCAATTTTAGTGAAGAAAAAGACTTTTCAAAGTGTAACACAGTTTTGTTTTGTTTTCTTTTTTTTNGTGTTTTTTTGACACATCCTTTATGTGTTATTTTTAAGCTTATCTATAATCACTGTCTACACTTTGTGGCAAAATATATCCAGAAAGATGCTAAATGTTTAACAGACTAGCGTCATCATTCAGTAGAATCAAAATACCCTTTGGCAGAAAATACTATAGCATATGTAATTTGTACTTGATGTCTTACTGGATGAATTAGAATNATTTGTAAAATAGTAAAACTCACTGAGCTTTTTTTGTTTTTTGTAAGATACCCAAAGTTACATTCTGTGTATTGAAACTCAGTAATTATTTTTAAATGCATGTTTAACTATGAAAAATTACTACTGTTGTTCACAGTGTGATGTAAATGCTTGCCAAGAGACCTCTGCCCTTCAATTTTTTATGGTCATAAGGGGTAACAATAACAAAATTTTGTCTAGTGTTCTATGTTTTTGCCTTCTCAGAGACACTTTGGGTGTTTCAGTCACTGGAATGAATAGAAGATGTGAAGTTTGAAGTGCCATGTCAGAGGAATCTTGAGGTACCTTATTGTTTTACTGAGTAAACTTTATTGTTTACTGAGTTTCCCTAAAGCTTGCAGGATAACGTAGGAAAATTTTGTGTGAAAAATCTAGGGCTATTTGTTTTGTTCTTCATTGATCAATTTTCAGTTAATTTGACCAATTAATTCTGTATTCTTTGTTCATTTTGTATTAGCCTCCACGTTGCTGAGTTTCTCTGTTAAAACACTGAACAGATAGAAACTACGACAGAGCTATTGCATATGTTACCAACATACTCTCGAAAATCCTGAAACGCAAAATATGCTGAAGACATTTTTAGTCTTCCCTAGAATTTTTTCTTATAGGTTGTCACTTTAAGGTATTTTGGGTATCTTTTAGGTATTTTGGTAAGCATTTTTTTCATAGTTCATATATAATTGTGTTCGTCTATTTTCCTAAAAGAAATATGGAGGTTTTTTTTACTCTGACCTGATACTTGGTTTACACTAATAATTAAAGCAAAATACTACTTTTTATTTAAGAACTATAGGGATAGAAAGAAGAGTGTAAAGTGGGGAAATGGGAACCGAGGGTGTATATTTCTTTGTTATTCACTTATATTATCAAACATTTTTTAGCTTTATGGTCAAATATTTTTTCTCAACTTATATTAAGTACTACATTTTTTCTTATAAAACCACATAAGGCAAGCAATACTAGACTATGTGTGAAAAAAGGTATTATGCTAGTAGGTTTTTAAAATGCATTGATAAATGTATGTCCCCAAAGCATTTGTGTACTAGACATTGCTCATATAATATAAAATTCAAAATGCTAGTTGGTAACAGTTTTCCTTCCCCTTTCTCTTTTCCTTCTTCCTTCTTCCCTCTTTCCACATCCTGTCCTCTATGCTTTATAAGACACTGCCTCCTAATTTTCTTTTTGTGAAATCCCCTCAGGCTAGTGCTAATTCTGGAAGAAATTGAAAGCTTGAAATCAGACAGAGAACTGCTTTGCTAACTATTTAACCCACACTGAAAGTTGTTGACACATGCAACAGAGCTGGTGAGATTTTTCTCCTTTATTTCCTATCTATCGAGACAGAATTTGTTATTATGAGCACAGACAATTTCCTAAGATCCTGAGTTCAATGAAGTCACAGACTGAAAGCTTGTGAGTACTTACTGGAATTTTATGTCAACCTTTAGACTGGCTAGTTTTAGTAATGGAGTGGTGAAAAGAAGTTGGTGTTAACTTCAACATCTAAATGTCCCTCACTACTAGATAAGGATCTCGGAATCTGACCAACATTGGCAGTACTTTTCAAATAAGAGCTTTCAGTCCAAGAAGATCACCACTGCCTGTTTAATTGTGGTTTTAGATAAGAAAACTCATTGTATAATGGGATTGATCACACTATTACCATGTCTTTAAAGTAGAATAGAATATTCCAGTGAGTAATTTGTTATAAGTGAATAATCATTGAAATTATTTCATTGGATAATAGATATTTATTCTTTATTACTTTATTCTTCTCTTCATGACACATAATAAATGATACAACTGTTGCCCACAGTCTCTGCTTGAGTTGCTTACTCTGTGGAAATTAGAAAAATGCACCTTTACAAGAAATTCAAAGTTTGTCCTATATTAGTGTGTAAATATTCAAGAAAACAGAGTTAGTGTATTTGCAAGCTTAGCATTTCCCAAATGTATTTTGGCCACAGAATTAGAAAAGATTTCTCATTCAGTGAATATAAACTCCTTCATCTATGTACACCAAAGAGTAATACATCTTAAGTAATGGGAACAGGTTTTCCCAGGGAAAACCTTTGTGTTATAGGTGACTTTTGATGATTTTTTTATTACATTTTCTTGAAAAAAATTGTGCCTTATGATGACAATTTAAATACTAGAACAGCTTCTTTTCAGATATAAAGAAGTATTATTATAACTGCAAGAAGTTCCCTGAAGCTTTCTTCACTTTTTAAATTTTTGTAGAAATCATAGAAAAATACAATGACAAGTGAGATCAAGTGGTTGTTCAGTCAAAGTTTCTCATTCTCCACCAAATCAAGATCAGTCCTAACAAAATCATTCTTGACAGATATCTTATGTCTTTCTTCGTTATTTTGTTTGTGGTTTTGGTGTCTGGGTGGTTTTTTATTTGGTTGGTTTTTGTTTGTTTGTTTTGATTTAAGGTGGTTTTTGTTTTGTTTTTTTGTTTGTTGGGTTTTGTTTTGGTTTATTTTTTTTGTTTTTATTTGTTTTTTGGGGTTTTTTTTAATACTGTTCAAAAATCTTTCTGCTTTACAGTTAGTGTACTCTAGTACTTTCTTGAAAGAGTCAGAATTAAATAAGTATAAAAGTTTAAAATCAGTGGGCTGAAAAAGTGCCTGCATGTCCACTCATTTTTCAGCTGTGTAACTTATTTCTGATTTCATGTTCTTAAAATCACGCATTAAAAAAAATCCTAGTACAGTATGATATCAGCAGGAGAAGCTGCTGCATTTGAAACAGAGGTGGTTAATTTTTAGTGGATGTTCTAGTGTTTTTCTATTACTTAAATGGAGTAGATTTTTGACAAAATTCCCTAAGATTTCACTGAAGTCATGATTTAACGACTAGAACCTGAAACAACATACTTAAATTCTTCACTTTTATTGGTCTTTGTGGGAGTTAGAATCCTCCTGAAGGACATGTTCCATGCAAATATATACTGTATTTTGCACTCTATGCCTGAGCTACTGAATGGTTTGAAATATGTAAGATGGTGCATCTGTATTCATAAGGGGATTAATCTAGAATGCCTTACAGCTTAACTGAACTGGGACCAAGGTTACAAATTTAGATGGAGAGAGAACAGTATCAAACTTGGGTGCACTAATGTTCCTTCCTGTAGAGATTAGGCTCTCTCCACTACAGAAAGACTTTCCTATTAAAATAGTCTAGATGAGAATGGACACTAAACCTGAGGCAATACAGGTCAGGAATGACCAGAAATGAGCTGGAGCTCTCTTTGCAAGAACATAAGCTGTAACCTTAAAAAAATTCCTAAGATTCCAACTTTGTTTGTAATAGGTCTCGATAAAGTTTTCCTAAACATATGGATATTTTTAAGGATTTCTCTTTAAGGACCTATCTATATTAATTACTCCCATTCCACAAGACATTTCCTAAACAGTCTTGAATCACTGGATTCATCTCCATCTCTTTTCTTCAGGAGATCATTTTCTTGATGAAAATTGCATCTGTCAAAAGGAAAAAAAGAAGAATCAAACTTTCTTATGGACTTTTTTGTACAATACACTCAAAAAAAAAAAAAGTAACATGGTATCCCTTTTATACTGCTGACTTTTCTGCTAGAAATTGTAACATATCTCCTCATGAACAGAAATTTCATATTTCAGTTTCTAAGCTCAGCTGTTACATACATAAAAAAACCCCAACATCTCTATTAGCTGAATAGAGTGAGAGTGCTGGAATTGCTATGCAGAAGAACACAAAACTCAATGTTTGAAAGGGACATAAAAACTCCTGTATTCCTCTGTAAGGATGGATTGTGTTCAGTACACATGAAACATCCAAAGCAGCAAGTAAGAACTCATCGTAATTCTCTTACCATGAAACACAGGAGACCAGGAAATTGGAGCATTTTTATCACTTCCAAATACAGCAGCAGTTTTAAAGAACGTGTTATTACTCCTTGAAATACTTAAATATAAAGCTTTTATTCTCTGTTTAGCTGTCATCAGCTCTAATAGTACTTTTTGATGGAAATTTTCTTACCAGTAAATACAAAGGTCTACTGCTAAAAATAGTCAAAGCAGCCTGAACAAAGAGTTTTTAAGCTTATTACTACAGAGACATTTCTCTGAAAGCGAAATCTTCAAGTAGTTTCTTTAGTTTTTATTATATGAATAAAAAGTAAATTCTGTGTACAGTACATTTTCACAGAATCCTTTTAAAGAATTAAATCATAATGATTTTCATTTGAATGAAATTTTACATTCTCAGAGTATGGAAACAAAAGAGCAATCGATAAAAAGCAATCATGCACATTTTTATCATTTAAGAATTTACAGCTTTACTACTTGATCAAATTTGATATACATTAGGCTTATCTTCATTTGATACATTATATATATATATATATAGTTGACTTATAGTTCATTGTCCAGGTTGAATGAGGCTTTAAGCTATCTGGTATAGTGGAAGATGGCCTCGCCCATGATAGGTGATTTATAACTAGATGATCTTTGAGGTGCCAGCCCAAGCCATTCTATGATTCTATGATCTTTTTCTAAGGTAAAAGGTAGAATCCTACAAATATCAGTGTACAACTGGACTATCACAGGCTTATCCCATTGAAATGCCTTATCGGAAAATCTATTGTTAAATGTTTAGACTCTGATTATTAAAACATGCCTCTGCCTGAATTAAGGTGCAAATGAGACCACATGCCCAAGTCAATAGTACATAATTTATTTAACAGTAAATATGAGATAGAGACATAGAAATAGGAAGGGAGAGAGAGAACGGAGTAGCAAGAGGGAATGAGAGACAGATTAGGTAAAAAGCTAAAGTTATCACCACCACATGGATTCCAATAGAGTCCCTGTGGTCCTTCTTCTAACCTCCTCAGTGGGGAGGGTCCCAAAGTCGCGGTTCTGGAGTATCACTTTTATACAATCCAAGTCTCAGACACTCACAGGCATCTCAGATGTTCCCACAGCTTGGGATGGCCTGGGTGTAAGAAGTAGTTTTCTTTTCCACAGCTTTCACAGTGGAATTTTGTCTGGTTTACTAATTTCAAACCTTTACCTTTGTTTAGGTCTGGAATTAAAGTTTTCCTTTCTCACAGTTTTCCCTGGTGGGAGTTGTTGTCCATGTAGGTTGCCCAGATGTGCCTTACCAGGCCTGCTTCCTGTTGTTGCTGTCTGCTCTTATCACAGGTTTCTGTTGTGGTGGATTATTTAATGGGAATTTCCTTTTTTCACATTCATTTTGAGACAATTAACTGCATTCTTTAAGTCCTCACATAAGTCCACACCAAAAAAACAAAGTACTATTTTACAAGGTATAATTTTAAATATATAATCACTGCGTGTGATATAGACTTTGAATCATTAACTTACAGAGCTGCTGAATCAAATATATTTGTGATAGCACAGTCATTACAAAGATGATGCCGTGCATTTACTCATTACCTGTAGATACATTATTTTTAATATATAACTTCATATTTTATAAATTAGACTTACTAGAATGAAAGTTCGGCTTGGGCAAAACTATTCCAAAGACAGTAGTGATTAAAGCAGTATAATAGACACAATCAGTAAGCAACAATATAGGTACCTTTGTAGTTTTGGAGATTATAAATGCATTGTTCCAAATCCCCCTGGAGAATTTGAAAACATCAGGTTTTTAGCTTTAGTCAATAAGAAACTTCACACATTCACTGACTTTGGATTGTGGCTGAGCTAAACTAAGCTTTGGGCACTAGAGTGCATGGACATATGTGTAGTAGTCTACCCCTTCTGATCATGTTGTCATTGCTTTCTCTTATGAGGATAGACACACATCACAACCAAATTCAGCTAATACAGGTGTTCTGCAAACAGAAACACAGGATCATTCATGTATAGGGAACAGATGCAACAAAGGTTCCACTATTTTTTCCATAGAACTGCTGCTCCAAAAATTGCTTCACCACTAAAGATGAATCAATTTATGCACATTTCAGTGGCAACAGGGGAACATGCTTTTATAAGGATGACTTACAACTCCATGCTGAAGATGGCTTGTGTTCCTAGAAGAAAAGAAATTCTATCCTTGTGCTGAGGTGCCTGTGACCTTGTGGTCTCTGCGTACATGAAAAAAAATCAATCAACAAATGAAGTTAGTGTGTATTTCTGTAGGAAAATGAGATATTTGCTTAATAAATAAGGAAGAGAAATTCCATTCCACATAAATAACTATTTTACAAATTTTATTTTTTTTTAATTCCAACTATTTCCTGAGTCAGGATTTTAGTGTCTTGGATGTTTGGTGTTCTCTCAGCAGAGCTCTATATTTGTCAGTCCCATGTGGCCTAACTTTCAGTCCAAGAAGCAGAAGAGTTCTGAAGCTGAGCCTTGTAGATTACTGTACAAATTAATCAGACTTGGTGAATAATTTTTTTTTCTAATATGGAACACTAAGAAGCTTTTTTGCATTAGTCTTGCCCTTTTAATTTTGGCACTGTTTTGCCTTTTCTTTTGCCTCTTTATATATAGTAATAACATTTAACTGTATTTTTTTCCCATGTGAATCAAATCATAATACCAGGTTTTCTCCTTACAACTTAAGTACAGACATGAGAGAGAAAATTGACTGTGTCAAAGTCTTTATGCAGTCAATGACCAGTAACAGTGCTGATCTTTGTATTCCAGTACCAGACTGTTTATGGATCCAGAGATGTATAGGAGAGGTTTTAAGAGCTTTAGAGCCAGTTGATACTTAGTCTTCTGAGCAGAAACTGAACTGTCAGCTGGAGGTAATAGCCCTGAGGATTCCATGAAGGATTCATTCAGAGTTCTCAACATCTTTAACTAGATTTTTTGTGCCCTGTGGCAGCTGATGCTGCTTTCATCTATTACCTTCAGTTCCCCTCCATACAGATAATTTACTTGTTTCATTCTTCAACTTCATCATTTATTCTCCTCCTTCCTCAGTTTAACTTCTTCTTTCTTCCTGAAATGGATTCATGCAAAAATAAACATATAAATATTTTGATATGGTATTATGATAATTTAGTTTTATGCTCTGTTTTTGTTTTAGACCTGTATGTGTGGTTTTGATTGTGAAAACTTCAAGTGCAGCAGGAACAACCTTTTAGTTGGTATTTGTACTAACATCGTTTTATGAACATCCTGTACATCAAATTCTAGATAATTTAGGGATGTAGATATTATGTGCAAATCTTTTATTATTAAATCTTGGAAAGCTGGCAATACTTCCAGCTTAGAGCGTACTCATTATACTGTAATAAAAGGATTAAATGAAGGAGGAATATCAGCATAATTTTTGTGGCAAAATCTTTGATAGCAGAAGCATGTTATCACAATGTTTGTTTATAAGCCAGGAGGAAGAAATATGCTTCAGAATAAGAAATGCTACCTAAGAACACTACCAGTTTCAGCTAGAATATTGGAAAGTAATTGTTGGTATAGATGGAATTTTAATATGCTTTCTCAAACTTGCTTCTTGATGAAAACCTTTCTTTAGAGAGTTTCAGATGAATATCAAATGTTTTTTTCAACTACAGTAAGAGTAAAAGATATTTAATTATTGTAAAGGAGATTTAATTATTTTTATGTCTGATTTTCTGCAGATTTTTAATTAACATTTTTAACCCGCAAACTTGATCTAACTTTAGGTCCAGTTCCCCTACTTATTGGTCTATATGCCTCAAACACCTGGTTCTGTTGACCTGACTATATGCTGGTTATTAACTGAACATTATTTCTTAAACATATAACACTTCTTAAGCAAATGACAAAATATATTTCTTAAAAATATTTTACAAGTCAGATGTAAAAGGATAACCTGAATAATCTTATATGGATGAAATCTGTCAAGATTTGTAGCAAAATTAGGTTAACCTCTTGCATTTGCCTCTAGAGAGAGGTATTCCATCTGACTCTGACTGTAAAGTCTTGAACATTCCTTGTGTCTTCAGACAAAATCTCTCATCTGTGATTGACTTATCATTTAATTCACTGATATGCTTCTACATTGAGATAAACAGAGTGTCAATCGGAAGCAGAATATATGAGTGTAGTAATTTAAGAGCAGATCTCTTTTTTGCCTAAATCCAGTGACTTCAGTTTTATTAAACTAGCAATGAGTTAAATCCTTTTCTTTTCAATTGTATATAAAATCTGAAAAAGATATAGTCATAATTGTCATTATTTTCACACATAAAACAAGTTCAGTCTTCAAGATCTGTTTAGTAAATTTAAACCTGTTTTTAAAATTGCTTGTAAAAATAAGTAGATAAAGAATTTAGTGGTGCTTAATCTGGAAAAAAATATGTTTATGAATATTTTGACTCTAGAAACAGCCACCATGAATGCTACTTCACCAGAGACAGTGCACAAACCTGTCGAAGTGAAACAAGCATCTGCAAAGCCCCCACATTTTGTGTCCTACTTCTTTCAGAAAACCAAGGTATGCTTCTGATGTTCCTCCAGTCTTGTATAGGTGACTTTAGATATTTTGGGGTTATATGAGATGCTTTGGGAAACTACTAGTGTGATTGAACTGAAAACAGATCAACTCAGATGGTCAAAACTCAGGTTTGCACAGTTTATATTGTACATTACCTGGACTTACCTTCTTTCTGTTTGATTTCATTTTTTTTATTCCTGCAGGCCAGCTGGGGATGAGGAGCAGGCTGGGAGTGTGTCTGCAGCAGAACTGATGGAGCTGAGGCTCAACAGGAAACTTAAAAGCAGTTCTCGAGAATGGGAGGTCTAAATACAAAATGCAGAGTGTATAAACTCTTATTCACTAACACTTTCAAATACTCTTCCTAGTATTCCCTTCTAGGTAAGT
Source organism: Formicarius rufipectus (assembly GCA_013399695.1). Classification (NCBI taxonomy): domain Eukaryota; kingdom Metazoa; phylum Chordata; class Aves; order Passeriformes; family Formicariidae; genus Formicarius; species Formicarius rufipectus. The sequence continues at coordinate 93,293 of VXAU01004943.1, forward strand.
AATTGAAGTTTATTAAAGGGAACAGAATTACTTCTTTGTATCAGGAGATAGAGCGAGATCAATGGACTGAAGTATAATTTATTAAAGGTTAAACTATCAATTATTTATGCATTGTATTTTTTTTTTTCTTCACAGTCCTTCTGTGGCATTAGGTAATGTAGACCATATTTACACATCAGAGCAACTGAGACAGAGATGAGTGCTTAAGGACATGTAGGAAGTTTGTGAATAGCAGTCCCAGAATTTCAAGCTCAATTATTTTAATCATTAAACCGTCTTCCTCTCCTCCCCACTGATACATTGCTAAAATGTATTTTATCAGTCGATGATCGTTTGCTGACTTAACAATAGAGAGCACATCAGGTGAAAACTATGGGTATTTAATTTCACATCAGTAAGTGGCATTACAGGAAAGAATCTGCTTCCAAAAGATAAAGCTTGCTTATATCTTCTAGTAATTTAGCAGATGGTTGACATCATTTTCACTTGCTTTTTCAAATAGTTATGTAGCTAGGTAATCACTGTATAAATCAAAGAACGAACTAAACTGAAGATCTAAGGGATCCACATATACTTACTACAATGACTTATCATTATGTGCTCTTTATAAAACCCCATCTGCTGTTAGGTTGCTAGTGCCAGCAAGTTTTATTACAAATACTATTTTTATAAAACACCTAATTCACTAGCTTCAGTATTAGTTCAAAGATTTATGGTATAGATGTGTATATTATGCATGTTATGCAACTTGGAATATATTTATCAGGGCAGTAATAATATATTTGAATTCATCTTAACACAGAGCAGGCAGAACATTAATGTAAGTATCTATCTCCTGGTTCACAGGGCTGAACTGGGAATACGAGTAATACATTGCAGTTTACCAGGCATATAATTTCTAGGTGAATAAAATAATCCCTATAAAAATTCAATCTCTGTTAAAACAAACAAACAAATTAAGATAAAGAACTTTAATCATGCAGGAAATGTCTACTCAGTAATATCTTTGTGGGTAAAGGGAGTATAATAAATGTTATGATCTTAAACATAAAGGAGACCTTAGATAGGAAAATATCTTTAAACAATACTAAATACTTTAATAACATGTGCCAACTTTCTAGTAAAACCCACTCAGTTAAGTAGTTTAGATGAAGTCCTCCCATTTAGTTTGAATGTTTTATTTGATAGGAAAAAGTGTCTGATGCATATTTAATGCCCAAGTAATCATGAGATAGAGACATTACTATCTCATCAAATCCTGCTGAGCAGGACAGGTGGATTTAAGTATAAACTGAGTTATTAGTTTAGCCCAATTTCAGAATTGTGGTGTGTCTATTGGGACTTTTTATATAACATTCACTCTTAAGACACTGCTGCTGACAATCAGTCTTTCTAGAGTCTTGCTATATACCTATCCTTTACTTTCTTATCCTTTCCTAAACCTTCTCTCTTGGGAAAATTCCATTTCCAGCTCAGTTTCCCAAACTTTACATCGTAGCCTCATGCATTCTGTTAGAACATAGCTCTCTTTTTGGATGAATAAATCAATTTTATATTTTACTTCATAGGTCCTCAATAGTTTTTTTTTTGAAGCTATGTGTCCAGTAGAATTTGTAGAAAAGAGGGTAGTTCTTTCTGTGTGTAAGATTCCCTCAACTGCACCATGTGTTATGCTGTGGAAAACTTGAAGAACGGTTAAATTTACCTGTGTTTAGTAGAAGTTTCAGATGACAGAATAGTAATAACTGCACAGCATTTCTACACCTTTATGTAGGTTTGAATTTTGGAGTAATATGGGCTTAACTTTTGCCATTATTGTATATTTATAGTAGGCCTGTTTGTATAGGGCTTTCAGATNCTTTCAACAGGAACTGGATGGCATTAACACACAACCATACTAAACTCTATATAATTACAAGCCAACAGTTCTGGGAGGAATACTATTATACTTACCTGAAATATAGTGAATGTCTTACCTCCCAGATGATACACTTAGCTTCCTGCTAATGTGCACGGCATCATGCTTATATTAAACTCTATGTTTATACTATTTCTGCCCTCTCTATTAAAATCTAGAGCTTTGTAAGCACTAGGGAGCTTTCTATCTATATAATTTTCCTTATCTGTTGGATAAATTAGAGATCCAAATGCAAAATTTAGAACTCATAAACATTAGATGGATTTGTGAGTGACAATCCCTGGAGGGCTTGAGGTCCATAAACTAATGAGGCATACATATAGTGGAGTAGAGAGGGTATTTTTATCTGTGATATAGAAACTAGTCCCAAACTTGTTCAGGTCATTAATGGAAAACTTTATCCATTTTCCTATTTTATAAGATAATTCTATACAAATGAATACATTATGAATTGGAACTGTAAGGGAAAAGCAAATTGGCATCATCTTTTAAAACTTTGTAGTCATAACATGAGTAAAATGGGTATAGCTTTCCACTAATTGTCATGTAAAGACTTAGGGTGGAAAGGGAATCATACCCTCAAGTGTAAGATGACACGTGACATATGGCATCCCTGCTAGTGAAGAGGCATGTGGAGAGGCATGTCACAAAAGCAATAATCATTTTACTCTATGTCGTGCCACAAGGTAGCAGTGTTGTGGTACAATCCTGATAATATTCTGATGCAAGTCACTGAGCATGGGATCAGCTTTTTGTAAAAAAATAAACAGAAGTTTTGCTGTTGATTTCTGAGGACTGTTTCTGATACAACTACTGAAACCTCACTTCAGAAGTTTATGTGCACAAAACAATAGTTTATATCACAATCCGTATTACATAATATTTCATTGAGTCAAATGAACAAATACTGAGAGAATTAAAAGTATAGAAAAAGACTCCTAATCAATTAAAAAAAGTATAATTTGATTTTGTATTTCTTTGTTCTTGTTTTTTTCTAGTATCTGTGAGAGTGAAAATTACTACAATAAAAAGTGGAAATGTGAAAAAGTGACTAATAGAGAAAATAAGTTAGATTTTTATTCCAACAATTATAATTTGAGAATGTTTTTCAGAGAAGTGATTTTCAATATGTGCCTTTTTATTAGCTATTTTTTCTATTGTTGAAGGCATATGTACTCAGATATGAAGGGTTTTTTTGATTCTGGAGACCAAATATCGTGGAAAGTCAATGGTTCTCTGGTGAAATTTAAACATTAATTCTAATTTATTTATTTATTACTGGTTTGGGCTGGAAGGGGACCTTAAGGTTCACCTGGTTCCAACCCCCATACCATGGGCGTGGACACCTTCCACTAGACTACGTTGTTCACAGCCCCATCCAAACTGGCCTTGAACACCTCCTCTCCCTCCTTCTGCACTGCCCTTGGTGTCTGCACTTTGATGCTGTTGCTCACACATTTTCTCACTCCTCTCTCTGGCTGCTGTTCTGCAGCAATTTTCTTTTTCCCTCTTCTTAAAGGAGAGATGCTGATGGTCTCAGCCTTGGCCAGTTGCAGGTCCATCTTGGAGCTGTCTGGCCAAGACTCCATCGGACACTGGGGAAGTTTCTAGAAGCTTCCTGCTGAAGCCTCCCTGCTACAAAAACCTTGCTATGAAAACCCAATATGAGAGTTTATAAGTGACCCAGGCATTAAAAGAAATAGGGAATTATCACAAAGAAAAGGGACAGGGTAGAAAAAAAAGTCAGGCCTTTGCAATGATTGAAACAGTTATCATGTAGGGAAAAAAAATAAACCACAAATGTGGTTACACACAGACTATGTCATGATACTGTATTCCTAGCTGTGGTTCAGTTCCCATAATAATTGTGACAAATTAGAACAGCTCGTGGATGATCATAAAACCCTAGCACACAGCACATGTGGAATGGGAACACAGGATCAAGCAAAAGAAGATATTTTTGGCACTACATAACTATTGTGACTTGACTCTTCAGAGTTTCTATTTTTTTATCACAATTGTTTTTTTCTGGGTGTAACAATATATATGTTTGGTGAAATATAATTGGATCCTCTGTGTTCATAGCTACAAGATTTCATTAAAGAGTAGGATGACTTACAGAGCCACCCTAATAACCTGACAGTGCATACCAGTTCAGAGACAGATAGATGGTTCAAATTAAAAAATCCATGATTTTATAAGCAAACATCCTGATTTCAGGTTTATTCTAAATATTCTACCCTCCTTTGAACAGAAGTGATCTCAGTTTGTTATATATTTTGCCTAGCTCAGGTAACAAGCATAAATCAGTTTGTTTTCTTTTTTTTTTCTAGACAGAAGGATGTTGATTTAATAAAGTGGAAAAGGGAAATTAAAAGGTACAACATTTAATAAATACTAAAGTAGGGTTAGCTTCTATTTATTTTTTCTTAGTCACACAGTCTATAATAAAAGGTTTCTATCTCATTTTTATTTTAATAATTATTTGTATCTGTATATACACTTATTTACAAAGAAATATGTCACAACTGAACACATGCATACAGTGCCAATTTTTAAACAGTTAATTATAATCCTCCGAGTTTTGCACCAGTATAGCCCAGTGCATTTAACTCATTCATGAATTGCCTTTAACTTACTCAGTTCTTTACAAAGAGCATGTAAAGACTATTGCTTGATAGAAATCTTAAAAATAAATTCTTTCATAAAACTAGACTTAAAAACAATCATACAGTGGCCTTATGTTTTCCAATGAAGAACCTCAATCAAATCTCACTTGAAAAGTGGTGAACTGAATTGCTGCTTTTTTACCTCCTCAGTTTTGTCACAAGTTCAATTATAAAGTCACCCTAGAATCTCTGCCTGTAAACATTTCCTATTTACACCTGTGCAACTCAGTTTTCTTCAGTGAGCTTCCATGAATAAAATGGAGCATCACCTGTAGCCAATCAATGGAGCAGAACTGATCATAGTGGGACTGCAAGAGGTTGCCTAGGTAAAATTGGTTACCTGTCAGTTAGAGGAGTAGAATCATTGGCCGACACAGTTTAGTTTACTATTTCAGGCACACTGAATATGCAGATCTCACTGCTAGTTGGGTAAGGGATCTTCAAGATAATTGATGCAGCTGAAGGAAATCGTACTGACTTGATAGATGCAAATCATTCTTGAAAGTACTGTAAACCGGGTCCCTTGATGAACTAACATGCAAAGACTTGTTAAAAGCTTTGGATTTGTATGAAGTCCAAAACTCCTGGCACTTAGAGGCATCCTATTCCCCTGAAATTTGGGTTTGTTTGCTTAACACCGTGTTTGAAGGATGGCTGGATCCTGACACAAAGAGATATGTATGTTTGTGTGTGTGGAGTTGCTAATAGGAATCTGTTCTTCTCTGTTCACTATGTTGTTATCACTGTGAATGGCAGAAACATAATCAGAAAAATATTCTACAGAGCCTAAAAGGTATTTCCTGGGAGAAATGTAAAGGACAGGCAGCTCTTTTTCACAAGGAACCCCTAGGATATTACATTGTATGGAGCAGGAAGGGATAAGAAGTACTTGCCTGGGAATCAGCTAAGTCCTTTTCAATTTCTGATCTCCCTTTTTTTAATCTTCTGGGAAGTCAGTACTTTGGAAGGTAGGAAACCTGTCTCTGACAGAACTTTTCATTGTTCCCCTGTAAGAAAAGTCAACTTTTGTTTCTCAATTTTGACTGTATTCAAGACTGGTAGGAGCCTGAAGTTTCTACTTACCAGAGACAATGTATTTCCATCAGCAGAGAGAAAGAAAAAATCCCGCTCTGGATGATATTTGAACTCTGGGCTCACCTTTTTCTTGTCTTCTTTACCACTCTTCTATTACTTAACTATTCAACACAAAGTAGCAATTCACTTTTACTGAGAACCTGATTTAATCCCCTTTCATTCAACCTGCCAATCTTTCCTCCAGCTCACCACCTGGTAACCCTATGGCCTTAATTTGAGATTGATTGTATGTAATCTCTTTGAACCTCAAGCCTAGCCTTCTGCACTGAAGCAAGCCAGTATTCAGCAAAACTCAATGCACCTTCCTGCTCAGCACCATTCCTCTTGCTTTTAGAAACCCAATGATACTAGTTAGAGAAAACCCCATAAGTGTTGCTGGTCTGGATATACAGGATCATAGGCTGCAGGGAAGGAAAAGGAGCAGGAAGAATATACTACTGTGCAAAGACAAAACTATCGAAGAATTGTAGGGTTCCTATGGGGTGTAAAGGGCAAAGGGAGAGAGAGACATCCTTCTATTTTTCTTTTGTAAAGATGACTTTAGTTTCTTAAAACCTCTTTTTCCCACTGTGAACAGAAACATCTAGTTTGTGCTGTAGGAAGCATATGCCCTGCAGGATCAGAAATCTTTTGGCAGGAGCAAGTTGAATAGGAAGCTTTAGTGCATAATGTAACTAGCAGTTATAATAGTACTAAGTATGCTTAATTGACAAAACCTCAACTTCAATAAAAAAATTCTAAGTATTTAAAATGACCCTGAAATTTCAATAATACTACCTTTTATCTTAGTCATCAAAAATACATAAAATACTTTTACATCCTGCATTTTAGAAATGTGATTAGGTTTTATGAACACAGTTTTATATCTCCAGCTCATTGGGTTTTTAAATCATAAGTCTTGCATTGTTAGTATTGGCACTTTTCAAAACCTTAAGTTACTTTCTTTGAAAGCAAGTTTTTGTCCTGGTGTCTCTATGTAATAATACAAATACACAGGAAAGTTTGAAGACAGTGGAGAAGTAATAAAGGAATACTCATTTTAATAGTTAATGTTCTGGTATACATATGAATATTTTAGTTTAAATGAGATTTAGGGGACTTCACTTGATTGCATTGGTTGGTATTGGTAAGAGAATTCTTAAGACCCCAAAATACTTCTAAAGGTAAAAATTTACTTTCTGGAGATCTCTTAAATCTCAGCAGCCATTCTGTGTGATTTTGTGAAGTGTATCAGAAATATAAGGGTATAAATTAATTTCTATCTTCCTCTAGAAATGTTTAAACCCACATATGAAATATCTATAAGTCATCTTCAGTTGCCATCTAAGCCTGGAGATGTTGTAAGCCCATTATTGTGTATTTTTTTAATGATAAAATTGCCTAACCAGTGAACTTTTTTCCTTATGCATGCCTATGACATTGTTAGCCTGAAACACTACCAGACTTTATTAAAATGCATTTTACTAGGAATATAATAAGTAGAACTCTGGGCTTCCTGCCTACAAACTCTAATAGATACCTTAAAGAACATTTTATAGACTAATCCCAAGGCACAGAAGAAATGCATTCCCATTTTTGCTAAAGGTAGTTGGATAATTCAGTTGTGGTCTCTTATACCTTTGTAAAGGGTTCTGAATTTACCAATCCTATCTTGTATGCCAAGATTAACTCCGATAATAATGAAGTTATAGGACTTCCTTAACCTTGCTCACTGGAACCATTTTACTTTACAGAGAATAATTAAAGATTTGCCGGGATATTGAAAAGAAGGGGGAAATGGTGAACTTGTTTGGTAGCCAGTGGGAAGTCAAGTTGCATAACAAGGAAAATTAAGTTTTATTTCCTCTTCAGTTAAGGTTTGCAGATTTTGTGTTAAGCCTTAGCTCAGGCCAGGAGAGAAATCCACAACTTCCTCATGAAGAAGTTGCCCCAAACGCCTCAGACTATGGAATCTTAAGGATTTTTCTTGCACCAAATACCAGGCAGGTTGCTCCAAAGGGAAGGGTTACTGGAAGGTGAGCATAACAATGTCAGCCTTTTTAGGTAGCACTTTGCTCCCACCTCAGTTTAAGCTATAACCTCCAGAAGGGTTTTTTGTTGCTGCACCCAGCTTACTCTGGACTTTGGGGGACAGATGGCAACATAGTAGTCAAGAGCTGTCTGGAACAGTGACTCAGATGTCTTGCTGTATTCAAATATGACTGTACGTCAGTCATCTTACTCCATAAATACCTGACATCCCAGGGCCCACTGAACTCTCTGACATCACAGTGGGCTGCACACCAGGATCTCCCCTTGAGCAGGGCTGCCTCTAGAGGTTGAGAAATCTCTTGTCACAGGAAATTATTGGTAATTACCAGCATGCTAAACTTTAAAATCTTAGTTAAGTGCACATGAAATCCTTTAGACATAAACAATTGAACAAGGGTGGGAGTGAGTCTGGATGCAGCTGCACCCAGACTCCCCTCTGAGGAGTTTAGAATGCAAGGAGGTCCTTTCTGAACCTTGTGACTCAACGAGAGGGTCTCCCTGGAAGTTTTGTCTGGCCCTGTCCCCTATGCAGTAAATAATCAAGTTTACCTTGCTGTGGAATCTTGTTAAACCATTGTCACAGTTACTGTCGAATGGTGTTAACTCACTGTTTTATGTCAATAAGGTATATTGTTGCCTCTCTTTTACAAATGAAGTACATCACTCCACGTGCCCTCTTCTCCCCTCCATTTAAGTACCCAGGCAGCACAGAAAGCATTAACGTCCAAAAAAGGGGAAGAAACATTAGAAAGTTTGTGTACATCTGTTTTAGCTACATTGTTATTGTCAATGAGCTGTAAAAGTTGGATAATTTGGATTATAAATGTAGATTTTAAGAACACTAACAGTGAAATCTTGTCTTGGTGTAGAAGGTGTGTTTCTTCAGACCAAATAAATTGCATGCAGCATTGGATTTGGTATCCTTGGAGACTGTCTGTTAATTCTGAATGCAGGAGTTTTTGTCTCAGAGAAGGTGTAGGTTTGAAGTGCAATAATTAATATATAATCAAATAGTAGTTTTATAATCTACTTTATTAAGCTGAAAAAGCTATGTTCTTTTATATCTTTGTTTATATCTATTATTTTTAAAGGCTCAGTCTTTTAAAAGCTCAGGTATACTATAGCTGCTTGCCACTGGGTTATGCTCCCTTGTTCTTAGGCCTTTGAAAGGTAAGGCTAGCCTCCCATCTTGAATAGTTAAATTTGGTTACATTCCTTGAATAAAATTTACTATAGAGTCCTGTTCCAACCCTGAACCTCTCTGGGCACTATCCCTGCTCCTGAATTTAATGTGGTACAATAAAAAGCATGATGAAACCAATTTAACAGATTATCAAAGAGCGTATTTCCACATAAACTTTGGAGACCTGGTCTTTGAAGGATGATGTAGCCTCCTACATTTCTTCCAGAATCCATTTCCACCAAAATATTTTTCTTTCCTGAAAGAAAAATAAAGAGAAATTGGATAGTCCAAGTAAACAATGTTTGCTTATTCTCAAAAATGTATGTGTTTCCCATTGCCAAAGATAAGAAATGTATTATTTTCTCTCTTGTATGCAATGTGGCTTCTCAGTTCAAAGGCAGATCTCAGTAACATATCACTTCATTATTATTTTCATGGTAATGTACCTTAAATTTGGGATAAAAGGTCTGTACTGAGATCCTGATTGGTATAGATTACAGGTCCATAAACAGAACTTTTTTCCTGTGCTTTGTAATATCGGTGCATTCCAAACATTAGCTGAGAAAGCCAGAAGGTCAAGCACTATGTAACAATAAAATCTGAACAGTGCAGTAAGCAACTGATTCCATCATACCATCATACCAGCTGATGATATGCTGGCAAAAGGAAGTTTTCAGGAGGTGGAAGGAGAAAAATGAGGTGGCCTTTACTATTTTTTTTCAAAAATTAGGATGACTAACACAATTAACATGTACATTAATCCCACTTTAAATGAACTAAAATTACTATTAATACTTTTTATTATGGTAAATATATTTAAAAACTCACATTATACACCTGTGTTTATGAGTAGAATTACCATCTATGGGCTTTAATATCATGGTTATACATTTTAATTATTACCACCAGTGTAACATTGTTCGGCAATGAAATAGTAATGGGCTTCGGGCAATGGATCTTACATCCTTAATTAGCTGAAGTGCAGGAAAAAGAAAAAAAAAAAAAGGAAGAGTCATGAAGTTTTGAGAGATCAAGTACTGAAATAAGTTAGTGTTAGTTAAAGTAGACCTCATTCGTGTTTGGAATACAGGATCAAACACTTAAGACAGATCCATGGAGTCTGGTATTTTATCTGTGTTGCAATCTAGCATCATACTTTCTAAAAGTCAAAACAATTCCTTAGTGAACTTAGTGAATTTCCTTATTATGAAATGATTTGCCTTTTGTGAAGTTTTGTCTTTCTATCAGTTGAATTACACTTGTTCAGTAAACTATGCAGCTTATGTCTCTTTAGAAAGTGTTTAATCTTACCTAATGCAACTATGGCTTTTACCATTATCTGTGTAAGTGTCTAATCCTTTAAAAGTCTAAGCCTTTGACCTCAATGTATCTAATTAAAGATATTATACAGATGGCATGAGAAGTGAAAGTCATAGGTCGAGCAAGGCCAACTGAAAGGAGTAAGTGAAAAGTATATAGATGCATAATATAGCAAGTCCATAAATACAACAGATAAGATGCCTCATTCTTGCAGCTATAACTTTGTTGTTTTCTTTTTCTTGATGTCTTAGTAATATTCCTTCTTCCTGCCCTCCTTGTTCTCTTTCTTCTTTCCATTCTACAGATATTGCTACAAAGAAATCCACATTCAGTTGTTCAATCCACTGTACAATACTACCAGTCTAAACTTTTTTTCTTATTTTTAAACACCTAAAAAAGGGGCTCATACAACAGATTTTAAAATGCTTCGTAAAGTTTCAAGGCCAAAGCCAATTAAAGGCTTAAAGGAAGAAGCTAACACAAACAAGAGTGTAAATTGAGATGATCTGAGTATTTGGCAGACCCAGGATCTGGAGAGAGAAGACAGAAGCCATAAGGCATTACTTTTCATCTCCTGACTCTGAAAGCGGCAATGAGCCAAAGCTTGTGATTCTCTAAACTGCTGTGATTTTAATAACTCTTCCATATAGCTGAAGGCCAAAGATCTGGTCCAGAGATTGTGCCTGCTACTGTGTCTGCTCATTTGTGTTTAGAATCTCAATAGCATGATAGAATTGAGACTACATGGTAGCTCAGGTCAATGTGTCCTATGCTTTTTGTAATAAGGGGGATTTGGGCCTATGTGTAGTGTATAACTCATGGTTTGGAAAGGGGGGAAAAAAAGGACCCCAAAGTTGTACAATAGGTTGATTTTCTAAGGCTTTTATTAAAACCGAGGGATCTTGTTGCAGCAACACGTGGTATCTATGGCATCATACCAGAATGACATCCACAGAAGTACCAGGTGTCTTTTGAAAGCCATTAGCTTTAGAATTATGTCATTGAGCAATTAGTTCAGTTACATGGGAGTATATAGCCACTTAAGGATACAGAACTGTAAACATGTAATATATTAAAATCCAGTGCTTCTCTGTGGAACCTACTTATTGCTTCTTTCTTTATAGAAAGGTTTTGTCTTTCCCACCTGGAATTAACAAGAGTTAATACTTAGAATTTAAATTTGTCCCTACAAGGTAATTAGTATAATCTGCTATGTACAAACACCTCATTGTCAAGTCTTTGATTTTACTCTTGTCCCATGGTATCAAATCAACGAGTTTGCCATTGTGTTTACCAAATGCATGGATGGACAAATATGGATTTTTCTTTGTGGATTTCATTGATTCTTAAATACTATCTCAGTGTTACTAAATGAAGAAACAGTAGTTTCAGGGATAGTAGATACAGGGATAGTAGATAGTAGGTACAGGGACTGTATCTTGAGCCTCAATATAAAGAACAAGGAGTAGAGGCAGGAACCTTTGTAGCAAGTCACGTCTCAGAAGGACTCAGAGGATGTCTTTGGCTTCAGTTTTCAATTAAGGTAAGATTTTTTTTAAAAAGTGTTCAATTAAAATAAGAGGAAGTGATTAGAAATTGGAACTCAAAGTTAAACTGAAATAGTAAGGATTTTTATATTATAGAATAACATGGACAAGAGAGTCATTTGGTTGGATGGTAGACCGTCAGGAGGTGGAAAGGATCTCAAAGAGCTTAAGCCACTTCTTTGTCAATAACAGAGCTGCCTTTAGGATTTGCTTTGACAAATATGGACTTCTGCAGTTTAAAAAAAAAAAAAGAAAAAAAAAAAGTGTTTCTGGCCTTAAGACATAAGCAGTCATAAATTTACTGGTTATATTAAAATTTTAGATAACAGGATCTTTTTTTCACAAAACAGCTCTGAACAGGGTCAAGGATCATTAACGTTGTTGTGTTTTTTAAATTTGAAGTGTATCCCAAAGAATAGTAAAACAGTAAAAAACTGTTCAAAATATCCATAATTAATTGCATCTGTGAAGAGTGAGCAAATAGAGATTTCTTATGTAACTATATTTTAAGGGCAACCATCTGCCACCATTGCCAACTTTGGTTGTTGCGCAACTAACAGTGTGAAAAAATATAAGTAAGACTGTATTCTTTTTCAAATCACCTCTCAGAGGTCCAGAGAAGTGATTTAGGATGGTTATTTTGTCCATTTTTTTTTTCTTTTTTTTTTTTTTAGAGAGATTCCTGTTTGAAATATTGATGCAACACTATTGATCATTGTCTCAGAGAAATTGCTGTGATTTAGAATCAAGAAGTCTTTGCTTTTTTTTGTATTGTTTGATGACATAGGGAGTCATTCCAAGGATGTATAAATGCATGTAAGAATGGCTATGAAGAAAATGGGGTATTTTACACCATTTTTATAATCTTATCCCATGTTAATGATTACTTAGTTAAAACTCAATATTTTTATGAAAAGTACCAGAAACGCAAGTACCAAAGTTGGTATAACGGAAGGACCAAATCTTAGTGTTATTTCTAAGCTGTGAAAAAGATGAATCATGTAATAGTATCTTGTTGGAGTATCCTGGTTATATGCCTTACAACAGCTAGAGGAAGTCCAAGTAGCTACACATGTTTCCTAGCAAGAGGAGCATTGGGAAGGTGACAGCTGCCACCTATGAAGTGATGAAGGTATCCTGGGTATCTCTGTCAAGCTACAGCCTAAGGCCAGTCTTGCTGGAGATACAAGAAACTGTTAAAAGTACTGACAGGCATTTTAAGCAAGAAAGAATTGAGGAAAAAGTGACAGAAAAATCAGTGGGGAACTGTATTTATTATAATTTGTTCTTAACACAAAATAGAGCAGGAACGCAAAACTTTTTTTTCTTTGAGCGACAGAAATGTAAACAAGAGAATTATGATTCCTTTTGAGAAATTAAGATTGTACTTTGTTCATGACAAAAAATTAAACTTCACATAGTGTGCTAGAAAAATATTTACCAGAACACATTCTACTGCCTCTGACACAAAGGGGCCTTGAGGCTGAAAAACCCCTTAAAGCTATAACCTTTTAAGCAATTATATGATTGATTTCTTCTGTAATGTGATGGATGAGAATATATTCTTACAACTTTCAATAAGTTTGAGAGGGGATAAATTTGAGCTGCTTGGAGTTGTGCTAATTCTCATTTCTCCAATCCACAGACCTGGTGTGTCTCTCAAGAGTGATTTCATAAACCAGCACAGCTCATAACAGTAAAAAGCTAAAAATCTCCCAGATGCTTGTGAAATACTTTAGGCAGCTAACGTCATTTGAAATGAACACAAGTTAAGATACCTGTGCACTAGTTGCATGCTGCTGACCTGGAACTTCTTTCTGTTTTTAAGCCATTTAATGACACTAGAAGTCAAAACTTTTGGAGATTTTATGAAAAATGACTCTTTTGTGTTGTTCTCATTACTGCTGTAATTGCTGGAAGGGTGCATGACTGACTAAAATGTGGCTGGACATTATAGTTGTCACAACTATGATGACCCACTAGACTTATTTATAAAATTTGTACCAGTGCAGATAGCCCAGCCTGCAGGAAATGTTCCCATGTATCCGTACAGAAGGAGGGCCAGAATAAGAAATGCTGACTTTAGTTCAGAAACTCCACCGACTTTGAGATCAACAAATTTTAAAACGCTATCAAGATGACTTCAGGACTTGCATCCTGAAATGACCTATATTGTCTGTCACTACTGTGTCTCTAAAAATAGGTATTAGAAATTAAAGTGGTGCTTGATATGGTTTGTGGGATGCCTAGTTAGTACAGGCATGAAAGTTTGTATTAGCTGGCTATTAGAAGAAGACAGCTTCTGGGTAGCTGCTGGCTCATTGCAATTGTAATTTTTCAACAGTCTTAAACACTAAGTGACAGCAGCCCTAGTAATGGACAAAAGGACTGGGTTTTTTTGCATAAATTCGTTGAAATCTAATGAGGAAAAGTGTTAATTTATTGAGAAGTTTAATTGCAAGCTTTCTTGCTCAGGCTCTATTTGTATTGACATTAAGCCGGATAATAAACTGGCAATTCTGAAAATAAAGTACCTACCTGTATTCTCAGTGGAGTGACAGCCAATGGGGCACCAAAATGAAGAGGCAATAAGATTCATAATTACATAATGTAAATAACTCTGTGATACCAGTTTTCCACTTTGAAAAAAAACACTTTCTGTATTTTTTATATATCATATTTAAATCGCATAGTATGCCAGCCTGAGTGCACTTGCTACAGTTTAGGTGCAAACTGGCACAGTTCTTAATTTTGAAGTAAAATAACATCAAGAAATACTTGTAAACAAACCTTGAACAATACCTGAGTTGGGTGGGGCTTTTTCCTTCTGCTTTAATGTAAACTCTAACAGCAAGTATTGGTTAAAAATGCTACATAATAATTTCTGCTAAAAGGAAAAGTAAAAAGTGACACTGTGTGGTTGTTTGGTTAATCGGAACAACTGACAGCTTGACAAATGTCCCTTGTCAAATGAAGCTGCAACACATATTCTTCAAGCTCTTCACATTTCATGGCAATTTATTTCTGTTAACCCCCATAACCCCTCCCACACCTCTCACACCCCACATGTGTAATAACATTGTATTTTCCTCTTGCCCTGTAATAACTAGTTATCTCCTCAGGTGACCACATACACAGCTACTGTGACCCACATTAAAAAAAAAAAAAAAAGTCTTTCTCTCTAAACAAAACAGAGAATTGACTGTAGGCAGCAGTCCAAATAACCTTCTACTTATCTTTTAGTCAGTCAACCTACTGCTTCAATTGTTTGTAAAAAAACATAACAAACATTACTGTCTTCACAGTAAAGCTAATAAAAATGTATACCTAAAAAGTACACTGTAACTAAACTGGTAACTTTGGAGCTTTGGACAAGAGAGTGACATTATGGCCTGTGAAACGTAAGTTATTATAAAGATAGTTATTGTTCCATTCTGGCCAGACTGTGTGTTCTGCAGCTGATAACCTTTACCTTGGCAAGCTCAGATATGATTTTTACTAAAGCAAAAATTTATTTGGCCATTTATTTCACAATAAAATTTATTACATGAAATATAGAAGGCAAAAATGAACTGACATAAAATCCTGATAACTGCAGAAGTTCAGGTTCTAGTCTCAGCTGAAAAGCATAACTTTGTTTCCAACTTATTTTAAATAGTTATCTCTGGAAGGAAGACAAGGATCTCTGTGAATTGCTAACCTGGTTTTATTGATCAGTACTGGAAAAATTATACAAAATTGTATTTTCTTTCACCGTTTGCCCTGTATTCTTCAAAACCTTTCAGTCACAATAAAGTCCAGATTAGCAATAATTTTAATATAAATGCAGAGAGATGGAGAGGGCAATGGGAGAAAAGGGAGGAGCAAGAGAGAGGTGTTGCCATAGCACTCATTTTGAAGTGCCATAAGCATTCATTTTGAAAGATGGGTTATTCTATTATAAAGATCAGTAGGGACTGAAAAAATATTCCAAAAAGTACTGACTATCTTTAAATTGCATTAACTCAGACTAAATAATTGGCTTATTTCATAACATCTCAGAAAAAAAAATAAATTACTGGTGTACTCAGGAAAAAGTGGTCATGTTTGGAACGGTACATTTCATTCACAATTTAGTTAAGAAAATCCTTACACATTTTTTTGACAAAATAAAGTGCCTTCATAGAAAGTACCCCTAAGTATTGAAAACAGGATTACATTACAGAAGGACTCACGGAAAAATTAGTGGAAGACCGTGGTCCTGTCAGAGCTTCAGGAGTCCACCTCTCTGAATCCTGCTGAAGTTGGCAGTAATATACAATACAGTTGAGTCCTCACATGGAACCAACATACTTGCTTCCCTAAGAAGATATGTATTTAAATAAGGCTTCTACAGGAAAGTCAAATACTGAGTAGAGAAGGTTGGACAGAGAACATGATGTGAAGAATCTTCTATCAGATATGATCTCCATTATTAAAAAAAAAAAAAAAGGTAGAAAAGATGCTGACTCTAGGAGAGAATTAAGTGAAAACAAAATGCTGACATTCAGTTCTTCATGGAAGACAATTCTGGTTCTCTGCTTTTATTCTTAAGGTTAATCCCTTAAATGCCTTCTGTATTTAGTGAGATTTAGCATTACAAGAATTTATGGCCAGTACTGCAAAACTAAGATTGTTGAGTGCTTTTATGCTAGTAATTCTACTGTTGTCAAAAGAACTACTCATGTTAGAGTTCATGAAGCTATATGGATTTTAAGCAAGTATTAAGGGACTTTTAGGAGATTTATGAAATGTTTCTTGTTTACCACAGTAACATATTAGAATTAGTTATGTTTAAAGATCTTATTATTGATTTTTCAGAAACATGAAATTCATGTATGACATCTAGTAAACTTTCATGAACAAATTATTTACCAACAAAGGTTTTGAAAAAGTGATGGGGAAGACTATTTTCAAGTAATTTAACAGGGACATATTGTTTTAATTTAAATTCTAGGGAAGAAATAGGTATTCAGAAAATTGAAGGTATTTCACAGAAACAGGCTGCAACATTCTAGCTGGAAGGGAAAAAACCATCAGAACCCAGCCTGTGTGTCTTTTCCTTTTTGTGGCTTTCTGCTGATTTTGGTTTGTGTGGGTTTTTTTCCGTGCCAACTTACAGAAGAACAAGTACCTAAGATTAAATAAAATTACCACGTACAGAGCACAAGTAATTTATAACAATCAAGGTCTCTAAGTACACAGAAAATAAAGAATTCTTCTAGGAAGGAATTTACAGTGTAAAAAGGTAACATTAGTGTCACAGAAAGATTAGATAGTTAACAGCTTTTAGCAGCAAAAGGCTACCTTTATAAAGTTCTTCACAGTTTCATTAATCTAGTCCATGACAGAGAGGACTTTGAGCAGCAAGAGAGCTGTATGAAGAATATGTAGACTATTACCGTTCTGCCATTACTGCTGATGCGCTGTTGGGTTATCACACCATGTCTCTTTCATCTTTTTATGATCTCTACATACCCTATAGCTATTGCTACATTATATTTAATCATCTTTTCATCTTTAACAGCTTGAATGTCATGAACTTAAATAGTTTTAAATTTTTTTTTTTTTTTTTTACTGTAACAATGTGCAACTCAACAGCACCTGTGCTGAACTCATTAAGAGCTATTGACAGACTTTATGCCATCCTGTGCCAATGTGTTCACCATTTTTATTATCATGTGATGCATTTATGCACTATGGAAGTGGATTATTCTTGCAGCCATGATCTTCCTTTGATATTCCTTCTGCCATCTAATTTTCCTCTTGCTAATTGCTTAGATCTTAGTCCACAGGCTATCCACAGCTGAAGAGAGAACAAATAATAATGTAATCCTTTTTCTGTAAAGCTGGCATCACAGATTTTTTTCAGAATAATTGTTCTATTCTTATATGTATGTTAAAAGGTTAATTTAGAATTTCTTGTCCAAATATTCCAGTTTCAGGCCGATCTATTTCTATTAATTTCAATATCAAGTATAAATCACGATAACTGACAATCAAGAAAGATGAGTTAAAATTGCAATAGATATTGCTAGGTTGATAAAAGGAATAGAAAGTATATCTTATAAGAAGGGCCTAACAGAAGGAAACTAGATTCACAAAGCATAACAGTGATTAAAGGTGAGACAATTCTTTAAGTTAGGAGAATTTATAAGGAGTTTCTTTCTATGAAGCAATAGTTAAAGATAAAGATAAATGAGTTGTAAATTGTTCTGTAATTACCTTCCAGGGGTAAGAAACCTAGGAGGTTTAAGGTTAAAAATAAGTCCATTTCTGAAATAATTGTTTTGCATAGTTGCAAGCAGGAACAGGGGCTGGATTTGATGATCCTGATTCCTGCCAAATTTCTGTTGCTTCTAACTTTTTTTCTGCCTTTCCAAATAATATGGAAGGAAAAACCTTGCCTCTTTGCCATGGTAAAACAAAGATATTTAAACTTTTCCAATTTAAAAGATTTGTCTCCTTGACTGCTTGCATCAGTATATCTCTACATTTTTTTCAGGTTCATGTAACACACTCTGAAAGTGTCTCTGTGACCTTTTCAACAATAAAATACTTTCATATCTAGTTGTGCAGTCAGTTGGCCTCAGCAGCATTGAGCAACATAAGATTTGCTGTACTGGTTGGGCTGGTGATAAGACCACTGTTGTACCAACTCTGGTGTTGCTCCTCTGACATACATGCCCAGCTGCAACTTTCCCATTCCCCTGGGTGATTTCCATTTTATTTCTGAACAGAAAAAGGTGCAATGGTACAAATCTGTATCTGTTAGGATGAGCTATTAATGGTAGAAGGCCTGAAACTTCTCAATGATGAGTTAATTTTTTGAAGCATTATACCTGTGAAAGTAGTTGAATCTTGTGAAACTACTATAAATAACTCCACACTTGGACTACTGTTTCCAATTCTGGCCTCTCCAGTAAAAAGACATACTGATTAGAATCCAGTGAAGACCCACTAAAATAATTAAGGAACTGGAACATCTGTCCCATGAGGAAAGGCTGAGAGAATTAGGGCTGTTCCTCATGGAGAAAAAGAGGTTCAGGGGAATTTTATCAGTGGGGAAGGGAAAGTTTACAGAGGGCAGAGCCAGACTCTTCAGTGTTACTCAGTGACAGGGTCAGAGGCAATGGGCACAGAATGAAACACAGAAGGATCTGCCTGAACTTCAAGAAACACTTTTTATTTTTACTATAACAGAGCATTGGCACTGGGCTGACAGGCTGTACAGTCTCCATCCCTGGAGATACTATGAAAACATCTAGACATGGTCCTGGACAACCGGTTCTGGGTGGCTTGAGTAAGGGATTTCGACCAGGTGACTTCCAGAAATCCCTCCCAACCATTCTGTGATTCTATGAACAATGGGTCTCATTCAGGCAACAGTGTTTTTAGGAAAAGAGAAATCATAAATCACTATCTGCACTCTCATTTGACTGGAATTTTTAAATATTAAATCCATTCTCATTTCCTCATTACCACTATTTTTTACTTCTATTACTAGTGACAAGTATAAGTTCAAAGTAAATCCAATGTATTTTTAAAGAAAAGAATCAAGACACAAGTTAATGTTTTAAGATTTACAATTTATTGTGTATTTTGTGGTAACTGTCCAGGTTTTTTACACTGAGATTCAAATGAATCAAAAGAGTGTTTTATGGAAAGAAGTCTTTAATTTCACTATTCTTATCGAAGTATTTCTTTGTCTTTTCAGTCTGAATTTTGGAGAATTTTTTGGCCTCCAGAACTTCTCAGGAACATTACCTGCCTAAAATCTACTCCCTCTGAAGTTTTCTGCCGAAGTTTAAACTTCTCCTCCCATGCATTTATGAAAGATATTTTAATTTTGTAAATCAGATGCAACTGAGTTTATAAGCTCATGCTTAGATGGAGTTTCATGATAAGATTAAAAGAAATACTATTCTCCATGGAAGCAAATCCTTATACAGCCACTGAAAGAAAGAATAGGTACTAGACATCATTTGAATACATCAATACAAAATTGATCCTTGTACTTTAAGTCTGTCTCCAGAGCAAATAGTAATAATATTCTCTATAAATACTTACAAATAGCTACTTCTGCTTGCTTAAATTAACCAAAAAGAATACAGCACTCTCTCACTCATTAGACAGCTTCCAGAAGTTTTCCAGGCAATTTAATTTCTAACCAGACATAAGCTATCTATACATTTTCCTATCTAGTTCCAGAAATCATCAGTTTCACTTCAAAATGTTTAGATGTTTTAGTTGCTGAATTGGTTTTTATTGGCTAGTAGCTGTCCTTGCTATAGTTTTTTCACAGCTACAGCTGTTTACCTCAGCAGACACTTTCATTTTTTTAAAAAATATACCTATCCCAGCAAAAGGAATGTGTCTATTGATGGCTTCTTTAGTTTAAAAATTCTGCTTTTGTCTCAGGCTTAAAAAAATAAATGCTACTCTACAGGGCACTGTAAGCATGTAACATAATGTAATATCAAAAATCTTTTTAACTAAGTGCATTTAATAATTGTCTTTAGGATTGGGACACTGTTTAAACAAAGACTGTGGCCAAAGAGAATCTATATTATTTTTTGTTTTCCATTCTCTCTCAAATACATATTTTTTCTGGCAAAACTACAAGTGTTTTTTCCTATAAATGTCTACTTCAGGTTCCAAATATCCACCACTTTGCTGACAACTTCTTGTTGATAACATGTCAAGTACAAGGAAACCCATTATTTCTAAAATAAACTGCTGGTAAAAGGGACAGTCTTTCTTAAGGATTCGGTTTCATTATTAAGCAAAAGTACTTTGCACGAAGTACCCATCTATGTCAGCATAATGAATTTTGAATTAGAAGACAAATTCTTTAGAAGTAATCATGACTAGTCTGTGATTATCTGTTGATCTTATTATGACTAGTGCAATTAAGGTATATTCATAAAGTTGTCTGGATTTAGACAATGAATTCTCACTAGTGATATTAGAGATGATTGTTAAAAAAAAAGAAAACAAAACAAAAATAATAATAAAAAACAAAAAAAAAAAAAAACCACAAACAAACCAAACAAACAAAAAAAACAAAACAAACAACAACCCCCCACACACACTTTTCTGATAATTGAAGATATTGTGAGATCCCATAGCTATATGATTCTATTGCTGCTTTCCCCTTTTAACAATATAAATGGGAGGGATTGCCCCAAAATACCCAGTTACTATTATCTACCTACATTTTCATCACTACTCAACAGACTTTGCACTACTTCAAACATATTCCATCCTCTGAAGCATATAATCTAGTGCTGATTAATGGTAATATATTGATCTTGGAGTACTGGGTTTTGTGGCATTACTTTGTACACTAAACTTTCAATTGATTTTAAACAGAATGATTTCCAAAGTAATTCAGAGGTGGTTTATTCATGAGTCCATGTGAATCATAGGTGTTTTTTTTTCTTTTCTTTTCTTTTTTTTTTTTTTTTTTTCTCTGAAAGGTGAGATCTGACGCAGTGAAGAACTGGTCTTGACAGTATATGTATTCACCCAACAGTGCTTCTTCTTTGGACCATATTTCTGGGAATTGAGATTATCACCCAATATTTTAAACTGAACTAAAATACTTTTCTTACACTGCAGGCAGAAAGCATGGAGATATCTAAGAGGAAGCAGGGAGTGAATAGCACTTAAAAAATTACATGGAGTAGATTTTGAGTAGGAGAAGAATACAATTCTCTGTGATGTATGTAGAAACATTTTAATTGTTCTGCTGACTTGTGCTTTTAACAGAAATACAGTTGTATATAGACATGTTCAATTATACAAACAAATACTCCTCAAGCAGTTACCATTTGATAACAGCTCAATAAAGACTGGGTTTATAGAATACTAAAAATAGTCTGCTACAGCAAATCAAACTTCAGAAGAAGTTTGACTGGACCAAACCCAGTCTGCCCTTTCCAAACTTTCTAATTGGAATAATTCCAAAGTAATTTCTAAAATATGAAGAATTTCAAGCATGAAGTTGCTGAAATGTGTAGCTAAAGAAGAATTTTTCTTCTTGAGTCTTCATCATGGCTAGACTTCGCGAACAAAGATTTGGGAGGGTTTTACCCACACTTGTTGTTGTGTCATATCATTAACATTAAAAGAAGAAATATTACATAATTTCTAATTGTTATTTTGTTTATATGTAAAGATCTGGTGATACTATTAAAGCTACTTTAAGTACAGGAATTGGCATAAAACGCATACTATTATTCATTTTGCTGCAGCTTCCAGGCTGCCATTGCATGCATTGCTCATATTTCCTTGCCATATTCAAGGTGACAATTCAACAAATTTCAAAACCGTGATTCTGCAAAGCTCAATCTTTCTTTATTCTTAGACCATTAACCACCCTGAACACTATTCCTAGTCTTCATTGTCCAATGCAAGGGAAGAGCGAGGGCCGTGATTCATTCACAGATGCAGGAAGTAATAATGAGAACATTTGTTCAAAGATTGAACTGAGTCAGCTACTTATCCATATTTATGGTGACAGAAGATAAAGCCTTCATATTTATAAGCAAGGTCAAACATGCATGTTTGAAGAGCATACACAGAGATTATCCTGGGTATTGAAGAAGTTATTGAACATACTATAAACCTGAGGCCTATGAATGTTAAAAATATGTCTGCAATCTTTTACAGAGATTTTAAAATTCCTATCCTTAAGCATGATAAACATGGGGACATGAACAGAATTATACTTCTCTACAGGCTTCCATTGGTAGAAAGATGAGATACCACTCTCTATGTACATGATACTCTTACAGGTCCCACTCACAGAAATTACTGGTTGGAGCCAAACATTTCATAGACAGAAAAGCCTTGAAAAAGACAAAGCAAGCAAATCAATTACATTAACTTTTCACACCACTTCACACTGTCATCATTGAATATAGAGAGCTTGTTTTGTTTCACAGGAGTTGCTCCCTTCTCCATCACTTATGAATTCTGATTGTTAAGGCAGCATCTCATGTCTTTAGGTTCTAGAACATTTTGCCAGTCCTCCATGGGTTTTTAGTCAAATCTGGCAGCAAATCAGTTTGATCTGTCATACTTTGTCCTTCAACTTTTCCTCTGAAGATAGTGCTGGATGACAGTCTTGTATAACATGCATCTGACTCGTAAAAGAATATATTAGAAGTTTTTTAAGAGCATTATAATAGCATAGAATCCAATTTATCCAAACAGGATCAACACACTCGTGTACTATGAAATGTCATTTCAGCAGCCATTCAGATGAATCTTTGAGCTTCATTGGAATTTATCTCTGAGTGTGTTTAAGAATACGAATAATGAATCACAAGGAAGTTTTGCTAAATATAACAGCTGTCAGCTGAAATGTGTGGTTAGTAGCACACAGTGGATTCCTGGGCTGGAAATGCAGGACAAGTTAAAACAAAACAAACAAAAACCACAAAAAAACCCCAAAACAAAATGACAAAAAAACCCAACCAACCAACCAACCAACCAACCACAAAAAAACCTGGTAAGTGACTAACAGTTAATATAATATCTTGTTTTCTTACTTATTCCATGAGAGTTTTTAAAAAATGTTTTTCCTGAAGCAAAATAGCCACAAATGTGGAAGCTATTACTGCTTTTTCTTGTATGAACATGGGTTCAGAGTGCTAAAGTGTTAAAGGTTCTAAATTCCTAGATACGCATATAACTTGACCCCTAAGAATGGAGTGTCTCCAGCATCTCTAGGATTCGGCCATCATTGGTATAACTGTAACACTAAAGTTCTTGGAAAGTTTTCCGCTTATGAAGGATAGCTTGAAGACAGAATCCTATTCTTATAGAAATGGTGTATCTCCTTTGAAACTGCACACAGAATCAGTCTGGAGCAGAAAAGACACCACAGAAAGAACCGTGCCTTGACAGCTCTACCTACAGAGACTTTCTGCTGTGCCTTTTGCAACGGGACTTGCCTATCTCACATCGGCCTTATCAGCCATCAACGCGCCTGCAGCAAGCGTGGGTAAAACCCTCCCAAATCTTCATTCGCAAAGTCTAGCCATGATGATGGTGATTTTTATAGAGCATGATGTTGGTAACAGAATATAAGCAGAATCAACATAACTTCACTTGATATGCTGCTGGCAAGGTGCAATGTTCCCCTAACTTTTTAATGCAGTACTTTTATATTTCTCTGCTTGCACTTGTTATTCTCTGCCACTCACAAAACATTTTCTACTTCATGAATCGCCGAAGGACTCAGGGACAAGAAGCATGTCCTTTTGTTCATAATGTGTCATTGCCATTCAGTATTGAGAGATGTTAATTATTCTGAAATATTTGCCTGGTCTTTACTTACCCTACTTGAACTAATTTCCACGGGAACCACTAGGAGAGCTGTTGAGTATAAACTGAGCAAGAACCTCTGAGCTGTAATGTTTTGAAAAGAGCAGAGTGTATTTATTCTTAGCTTCAGCACTTCAGCATCAAGAAGCTGTTTGTCTGTACAGTGACAGGTGTTGACTAGTGAGTTGGAAAGACTCTGCCAGGAAACTCTTGGCTATGACTTTGACAACAGGGATTTATGTGTTGTGCAACGTCTGAGTTTTCACAATTCTTTTGAACTTCTAGAGCTTTAATAAAGTTTTTTTCCTATATCTACATTTCTGGAATATTGTTTAGAGCTTGTTTAGGTAGAAATCTTTTATACATATGTAATGCATACATAATATATATTAATAGTTTCACTCTGGCCTTTTATAGATACATAAAAGCAACACAAAATAGCATATTTTATTATCTATCACATTGCATATTTTTCACCATATCATTTCCAGATTGTGTTTGATATAATCTTTTTACCACACACAAAATGAGCTTTGTGCAGCATTCTGAAAACATGAAGATTTCACATCAGGAACAATGGAGAATATATATGCATTTCTGAAATCAGCCCAGCCCCTTGAAGAATAGGCCATACATTAAAGAGTTAAATTGACATCTAATAGATTCTCATAAGGCAAGGCTACTGCTGTTCAGGCTCACGTTTATATTTCTTGACTTTAGGTGTGCTTTCAGGTTCCGACGTTTTTCCAAAAACAAGAGTGACTCTTTTTTAAGGGGAGAAAAAGCCTTTACCACATGCATTAGTTTTTTCAGCCACGTAAAGGAGATAAAATCTTGGCCCTGGCTCTTAATGTGAGTCTGTAGTACCACAGAGAGTCCCTGCTGGCCCTAATATTTTTTTTTTTAATTCCCTGTCAGATAGAGAAAAAGAAATTCTTGTAAAAGCATCCAGCAGCTGGAGATGAAGTTGACTTGGCACACTCACATTCCTCAGGCTACCTGCTAGCAAACAAGAACAAAATTCAGAGGAACATTCCAAAGGTACATATTATACATATCTGATTATCTGTGTTAATTTAGTAGATAGTGAACATCTTTTAGCACTGTGTAAAGTGAGAGCTCACAGCTGAGAGCTCTTCTAGTTCTAAACCCTCATTTTAGGTAATGCCATAGCCATTGAAAACTGAAATAATCTACGTTTTCTTCCAAAGGGAATGTCATGATGTAGATATATTATATATTGCAAGTGCCAACAGAATACTAAAAATCTCTCTTTCAGCTCTCTTCTTAACCCATACTGGATCGCAAATGTGAGCTGTGAGCAATTTTTGATGATAGTATTTGTTGGAGACCATCAGATGTACAGATGCTGTGTATTTGGCAGTACACATTAGGACGGTTCAAGCTGGGAATTGGAGGTTCTGATAATACAAATCATGACATAAAATCTCTGCTTTCTAAGAAATTAGTGACAGTAGTTTATTGTCAGCTTTAAATACTTAATGTAATAAAATCATGAGCCAAAGCAAGTCACATGTTTAAGTGCTACTTTGGGGAAATTGTTGCAGTGTTTATTGTTTATGGATGAAGAAATAGTGGCACTCTAAACTGTTTTACAGGTTTTTTTAAATTAAATTTGCAGGCCAAGTATCTTTCTAGATTCAAAGTTTTGGGAACTTAATTCTTTACAAACCCATCAGTTCCCTACAAGAAATTGCAATAAGTCTGATGATATCATGAAGAGAATAACAAAGTGCTTATTATGCTTTACAAGTATTGCAGAGATTTCTAATCAACTACTTGGTATATTTGCCTGACAATTCAGAGTTTAATTTGGGAGATTGTTTAAATAAATAGAGTCACATTAAGGAACATGCTGGGAAGGGCTATGAGTTAAAGAATAGTCCAGCTTGGTTCTACCTGAACTAGCAAAATAAGATTTTGGAGTTTCTGTAAGAGAAAATATCATAGAATAATCTAAACCTCAACTGAACTGTTCAATAACTATTCAGACACTTATGACTCAAAAAAACTATTAAATTCTTCAGGCTTGAACCTAGGGTGTTGAACCACTGACAGTCTTCGTGCCTACACAGGCGAAAGGCTGCATAGTTTGCCAATAATTATGGTAGATTCATCCCCTCCCACTGAGTGTTTGACTTGCCTTATTAGCCTGTGTCTGATCTGTAGCAGCTGGGTCTCTGGTGAGTCTTATATTCCAGCTGGGAAGGAGCAAACACCAGGCTCACTGGGAAGCAGAAGCTCACAGCCTCTGCTATATCTCAGCAGAGATTATTCCCTAAAGCCAGATGGTTTAACATAGTGCAGTCAGGCATCAGTGGCAGCTTGGAGATAATCATGATATCGACTGACTTTCTGCTGAGATTGGAGTCTGCTTGGATGAGTTTTCCTTTCAGTGTGTTTTGTTTTCTTGATGATTTGTTGCTAAGTATTCAGCGGTGGAATGCATTAGAATAGAGAGTGTGCTTAACTGTGCTGGTACTTTTCCTATGTTGCCAGGAAATAGGTTCCAGGTAGAAAATCATCTTTCAAATTGCTACATTGCAGCTAAAATGGGTGTGAGCTTTGCACATGCTTATTTTCCTCATGCTATCTCTGACTCTCATTTGAGGATGGTGCATAGCAGTACTGATGCTGTGGCACTCTTGCTTGTAAGAATCATCCTTTGCTTGGTTTCAGAGGGGAAGTGGTTAATCAATGTTAATACCTTACAGAGGTAAGGGAAATTAAAGTAGGAGACAACATAAAGGAGCATTCCTATTCTAATGATGGAACATTAACAAATAAGGGTTAATGTGTAACTAAGGAGAATACGAATTTCCTGTTCAGCCTCTATTTCTGACCTAGTTGGATCTTTGGTATGAACTTTAGTGTGATGTAATCTCTTGAAGGTTTAAAGAGAATTTTTCTCAAGATTCTTTAATAAACGTAACCCTTCTTTAATAAGGGTTAGTGAATGATAGAAGGATAGGAGGACTAAAGAGAAGTGAGAACTGGGGGGATGTGTAACTCTGGCACTGTGAAACAAAATACATAAAACTTAAAATCACAGTGTAATCAAAAATTCAGAAGGATATCAACATACAATTTTAGAACCAAACTTAAGAGGAGGAGAAGAAAAACTGTATATGTACTTCAAGCATTTAGGAGAATTGTATCTCTCTTCTCTGACTTGGATGTAGAACCCAGGCATATCTACAATCTATATATTTTCTGGAATGTATAACCTGACCAATTATTAGAGCAGTCATACTAAGGAAATGTGAAAGTGGCTTATTCACTCACTTAGAAATCACAAATTCTTAGAACCAATAAGGTTGAAAAAGACCTCTAAGATCACTGAGTCCAACTGTTAACCTAACACTTCCATCTTCAAATTGAACTGTGTCCCCAAGGGCTACATCTACACATCCTTTAAATACCTTCAGATATGATGACTCCACCACTTTCCTGGGCAGCCTGTTCCAATGCTTGGCAAGAAGAAACTGTTCCTAATACCAGTCTAAACCTCATCTGGATGAAGCTGAGGTAATTTCTCTTGTCCTATCATTTGTTACTTGGGAGAAGAGATTGACCCTTACCTTGCTTCAACCTCCTTTCAAGGACTCATGGAGAGGAATAAGGTCTCCCTTCACCTGCTTTTCTCCAGGCAGGTCCCTCAGTCAGTCTTACCCTTATTCTAGACTCTTCACTAGATCTGTTGCTTTTCTCTAGACATGCTCCAGCACTTCAACATCCCTCCTGTAGTAAGGGCCCCAAAACTGGACACAGTATTCAAGATCCACTCATGCTTTCAGGGACAGTTAACCAGCACCTCCAGGTCCTTTTCCGTTGGGCCACTTCCCAGCCACTCACCCCTGAGTCTGTAGTGTTGTGGGGGATTCTTGTGACCCAAGCACAGGACCCAGGTTCCCCCTACAGAACCTTCCTACCCTCCAGCAGATCAACTTGGTGTCATCTGCAAACTGACTGAGGGTGCACTTGATTCCTTCATTGAGATCATGGATAAAGACATTAAACAAGTCTGGCCCCAATATTGAGCCCTGCGAAACACCATTAGTAACTGGCTGCCAGCTGGATGTAATTCCATTCACTATCCTTCTCTGGGCCTGGTCATCTAGTCATTTTTTTACCCAGAAAACAGTGTACCTGTCCAAGCCATGAACATCTCATTTCTCCAGTAGAATGTTGAAGCATGAAGGAAACTGAGAAAAGGCCCTTCTTTTCCTTAAAGAATTCTGTTTTGAAGAACTGGTAGGTAGCATGTGTCTATGGATAGCTCACACTAATGTACAGTAGAAGTAAAGCAGGGATAAACTGTAACTGCGGAACTGCTAGTCTGCATTCAGTGCACTTAGCTGTGTTGAACATGGATGCATGCAACAAGACTGCCATGGTGACTAAGTCACCCAGTACTCTCTGAAAATAAAGGCATTGAAATGCCTGAGATGAATACAAGTCATGCTGAAAAAAAACTATTTTTGTTGCAAATTCTATGATGACAGATGAGAAAATATTTTATTTTGTGCCTCCACAAATTCTTCTTTAGGGACTGAACTCACTTCTGCTATGTCTTGTGTGTCCTGTATAACTTCAAATACATACAAGAATTTGATCAGTCTTGAGGTGTGTGTGAAATTATTTTAGTTTTGAAAAAAAATTCATAACACTTTCTATTATTTTTATTATGAATACTTCAGTGCTACACTGATATTAAAAAATAAATAAATATATTATTCTTTCAGCAAATGTAGTGACCAGATATATCCTTTAAATTGAACCTCAATGTTGTGGAGGGGGAAGAGCCTAACCCAGTAATAATACCTAAAAAACCATTGTGTAATACAGGAGAAGGTAGATAGATTAGGAAGAATAAATGAAAGCAAAGAAAGATACATCCTGCTATACAGAAATAATATATAGGGCCAGGAGGAAAAAAAAAAAAGAAATTCAGAAGTAGATGACAGAACAGTAGAATAATTATTCACCATAAAAGGAGCTAAGGTAAAATCTAAGTTCCACTGGGGGACTGGCTCAGCTCCTAATTCACTGATGCCATTTCTGGAGAACATAGAAGATACAGGAAAAGATGACAGACTGCATATAAAGAAGGTGAGATTAAGAAGATTTCCCTTTTCCCCTATGGTATGTTTGTGATATGGAATATAACTACTCTCGCATATGGCCTAAAGATGTCTTGCTTATTTTTTGTTTGGTTGAGTTTTTTAATTCTAGAGGCTGTTGTTGGATGAATCATCTACTAATAGCTGCCAGTTTAGTTTGTGTAATTGGAGCATATTTGCCATTTAAAAAAAAAATCAAAATATCACTGTCTTCTGTAACAAAAACTGGGGAATTTTGAGTTCATTTTTTATTTGTGGAGTTTTTATAATTGTATATGCAATAGGAAGGAGGTCTGAAAATATGTTTAAATTTATTAAAAGGATTTCAAATCAGTCTAATGCTGTCTTGAAATTGTCTGGCATCTTTAAAAGTATGACTCTGAGGAACCAAGACAGACTATATGAGAAAACCTATATGAAGTTCAGAACCAATCATAAATGATCATGATTTAATGCACCACATCAAAACCAGATAACCACTAAAATCCATAATTCATTGTAATAGTATCATAGTCAAGCCTGAAAAAAAAGTAATCATGTTTATACTTGGATAGTTCAGATGAGTAATTTATTGGTTCTAAAAAATAATGTACTGTAAAAATACTCACAGGGCTCTAGACTCTGTCAACAATAAAAAGCTGTATTATGTATACAGGTCCATGCACTTAAAGTGCCCTTCAAGTAGCCTCCTTGAATGTATTAAGGATAAACAGTATCCTGATATGCTAAGTAATCTTACTTGCCATAAACTTTTAACGTGCTAACTTTTTTCGTAAAAATACCATTGAAAATTGTCCTTTATCAGTGCTCTGAGCTAGATCACTTTGTCCTCCCTGGCTGATAGAGGTTACAAATAGTCTCCTAAAGTTTTACACTCATAAGGGAAAGTTCACCTTTTCTCCTAAAATACCTGTAAACATTTATGGATCACATTTATAATTTGTAGGATGTTTCCAGAATTTTATTAATAATAAATGATCAGCAGTTACGTTCAAAACAAAAGGAAGCTACGCTCTTATATCTCATGCCATTCTGAAATGGGGACAATTTGTCTTCATTTAGCTTATCTAAGTAATAGGCTGAAATGGCACAATGGATTGAGTATGGACAGCACCTTTTTATCTGCAAATGGGAAACTGGCTATAAGAAATAAAAACAGATGTTTATAGAACGTAAGAAAGCAGAAGGTAAACAAGAACATAATGCTTCAGGAAATAAATTTCAATTAGAAAATAACATTTCTGAGTCACTATGCCTGCATACCTTTATGACAAAAGAAGTCTTAAAGATGATTTTTGTTTGATTATCCATCTGAAATCAAAATAACCTCTTGTTGTAAGAGTACTTGAAACATTTAATAAAGTTTGGAAGTTCTAGCCATAAAATCTTGATTCATGTTACATTTGAAAACTGACATATTCCATATTTGATTTGTCTAATATAATTTTCATATTATGTTCCTTAGTGTGCTTTATAAGCAAATTTGATTGTTGTTTGACTTTCTTTTTAAATTATTTTCCTTTTTAAAATCTTACACACTGTTATCCTGAATGGGTAGCAGGCCCCAACACTGAGACCTGGGGAACACCACTAATGACCTGCCTTCAAGAGACATAAAAACTGCCTTGCACCCTACTTTAGATTAAAATTTTCCCTCTTGAAAGTCTAGGAACAAATTTCCACCTTTCCCCTGGCAGAGTGTACATTGGCATACATTTACCTTTCACATTGTGATGAAGAGAGTATGATAGGTCCCAGGCAACAAGTTTTTATGTTCATTGAGTGCTGAAAATGGAAAACAAGGTTGTTGATGCCAAAAATATGTTACATTTCAATTATATAGTTTTGTTCCAACGTGTAGCAGGATGCTCTGCCTGATTAGGGGTAAAACATCACCAACTTTACCATATTTGCAAAAGTTATCAATGATTGGTAGAGAAGGGGAGTCAGACTTCTAACACACCCCTTCTAGGTGTGCATACGGAGATTCCTCCCTTGTGAAGGGATTACTCAAGGTTACTCTTCGATGCTGAATAGAAGACATTTGCCCATGATCATCGGTATGGGTAACATCAATCTTAATAATTATTAAGGGTTTGAAATTATTGATTTAATAAATAGTCCACTGTTATAACTATCTGTACTGTGTAGTAAATAATTCTGATAGTTATAGGTACTAGTATAATGCACTATCAATATATAATTTATACAATATATGTATGTTAATATATAATTAAGGATGGCAAACCAAATAGATTTCTATGCATAAAATAAACTATTTGTTTAAATTGATGATGATGATAATGACTAGACTGAAATACTTTATTCTGAATTATTTACTACACAGTATGTATATATTTTGTCCCACAGAACAGAATCATATAAAGGCTCAGTTATAACTGTGTAATCCTTTAGACCTAAACCATGGCCTAGAATTGGATCCAGCCACAACTAGACTCCTTTCTGAGAAGGAGTTTAGAAAGCAAGGGTGTTCTTTCTGAATATTTTGACTTAACAGTAGGGTTACCCTGATAACCACTGTTAAAGCTTCCATTCCATCCAATGACAACATTCCCCCCTCCCCCAGATATTAGTCTGGGCATACATTGTCATTAAGTGTTAGTCAGCAGCCCCATGTGTGATGCCTTCATAGACCCCCAGCCCAGAACCCTCAGCTGCCAGCAGGACAGAGTGCACAGGCTGATGAAGAAACCCACACATGATGGACCTAATCCTAAACAGCTGAGAACTCAGAAAAGCCTAATGCTATCAGTCAGTGTAATTGGCATAGTACCCATTTTTATTTTACTTTGTACATTTAGCAAATCATGTCTGACCACTTGTTGAGTCCTTGCAGGGAAAAAGTATCAATCTGCTAAGCAGAGTTGAATATAAAATGTATCATAATTGTTGAAGTGAAATGTAGGAAGAATATATGCCTGGTAGATCTGTCTGGTGAGTGTCTGTGGGTGACACCTGCGCTGGAAATCATGGTGCACAGGTTCTGTAAAATCAGTCAAAACAGGGGAAAGAGTCTGCACAAGTGACTTCCACTGAAATCATCTTCATCTATAAAAGTGCTGGGTGAGGATGTAAAGTAACAGTTGCAAGCAGCTACCCGGTCATCCAACTACTTGAGAGAATGGTCATGCCATAGGGGGTTATGTTGCAAAATACTTGAGATTAAGAATTGCTTAATAATGATTCTTTGCTATAACTATTTCTTTTGTAGGTTTGTAAAATATGAACCAGTCTTGATCCAGATATTTCAGTAAATATTTAATTTTATTTATATAGAACTATAATCTAGATTTTTATTATATTATATTAAAAAAATTGATGTAGATTGGGACATGTACAAATAAAAAGAAATTTCTATAGATATTCTCACCAAAATTGTTGAATCCCAAGACCAATAATTTTATAAATTTGAATTATTCAGATTGCATCCTGGTTTGTCAATAGGCTTTCCACAGGGTAAACTCCAGGTAAAATTTCTGACAGATGAATGATGTCTTGACTACATCTGCCCACCTCTTCACTCATTAAGTGACTCTGGTATGCTCTAGGAAAAACAGCTATGGTGGTCATGGGAGAGGATTGTAGCTCTCGACTACACCTGCTCATTTCTAGTGTCCTAGTTATGCACAGGGAGAAAAATAAATGGAAGACAGGTGAACTTTTGACAACTACTTCCCTGTAACACATTTGCAGCAGGAGTCAAAAGGTGATACTAATCTAAGTAACAACAGCTAATTGGCTTTAAACATGGAAACCATCCAAGGAACTGTCTTGGGCTAATATGACCAACAGGGCCCTTGGAAACTCCTGACAATCATCTAAACTGGAAACAATAAATAATTTAAAAAAAAATAGCTTTGGGTAGTGTGAGATACATCTACATGTGTTTCCCACTTCCATGTGGGATGTAGATATAGAGTGGAAGCTTTGCCTAGTGGGAGCATGTTTCTGTGTGGATCATATATGTTTATATGTGTACATATGATAAGTTAACGATTTCATTTCAGCTGTACCATCCTTGAACAGGAATTCTCAGTGAGGGCAGTAGTTCTGTTCTTGTGCCTGTCTCACTCCTAAATTCCCATCTGACAAAGTTTGAAGTGTTATAGATTTAGAAAATGCAGTGACAATATGAGAGGACATAATCATACTAATTTACTGGTAAGAGTAGAAAAAAAAGTTAAGTACAAAAAATAAAAGCAATATTACTGTAATAGAAGAGATTTTGGCATTCTGCATTCTGGTCTTCAGACAAGATAAGTTACTATCACTTTTTGTTTAAAGACAAAAGAAGCACTAAAATATTTATTATGGTAAATATGTAACTAGAAGCTTTAAAAGAAAGGTAATTAATTCACACTTCAGTTAAGCTACAGAAACAGTCATTAGTTTAAGCTTGACTGAAAACATCTCTGTAAGAATTAATGCTATTTTTCCTACTTTTAAAATTACCATTAAGTCAGTGAAAAATGACGTTTTCCTTTAGTTAGTTTACACATACAACTTGCATAATATGGTACAGAGAATCACAAATTAGATTTCTCTTAAATGCAAACAAATACATAAGTATCAGTAATTTGACATAATATATAATCATAAAATACAAACTGTGCTGCAGAGAAAAGGTTTGTGACAATGTTAGTAATTGTTATTAGAATAAATAATGTTGAAAGTCTGACATAACTCCTAAATGTAGCATAGAAGAGTCTGTATGAGAAAAATATTTCAGCAAATGGAAGAGGTATTAAATACCAAGGAAAAATAAATGTGCATAAAGAGTTATGTTAATAATATAGACAGAAAAAGCATAATGTATTTCAAAAGTCATGTGCACTTCTGACAAAACAGACACTGAACGTAAACATCAATCAACACAGAGTCTGTCACATACCAGTGATAAGAAAGTTCTATTTTTATTTCTTTTTTCTTCCTAGGACTAAGCAAGGACTGCTTAAGAAAGAAAGGAAAATACTGATCTTTAAACACTGCAACATTAAGGGCTAGAACTCCTGTTTTCCTACCCTTTGTGCTTAAAACACATTCAGGTGCTCTGTTGTTTTAAGACTTGTTTTTTTGTTTTTAATGTACTGCTGGCACTTTCCATTGGAATTAAAATAGCTTTGAGGAGCTAGTGAAAGTACCAAATTGTCTGTGATATGCTGGTCTATTCCTTACTTTTTAGTTTCACTGTGTAGCTTCTGGCAATAAAATCCTCTGGCTGATGTGGTCTTAAAGCATTAATATTGTGCGAGTACACACAGTTGATATAGTAAGGCTGGTTTTCATCCTTGTCTTTCAGCAACCTTTCTCATGTTGGTCAAAACCTCTTCTTTCTGTCCATTTCTTTTGAGGTAGTTTTGTAAGACCATAGCAATTGTATTTGATCCACAACTTCTGCAGTTGGCTGAATAGTTGCTATGAAAAGATCCCCGAAGAGAAAAAAACCTCTTACTTGTCAAAAATGAATCAAAATGCCAACTATTCAAAGTCTTTCTAAGATCCAGAAAATACAGTCATCTTAATTAATTTCCCTCCTATCTTACTAAATTATCTGAGTATGAAAGGTAACAAAAAGTTCAAAAGGTATTCAGTGAAAATGTGTCTCTCATTGCAAAATAATGTTATTGTTTTAGTTAAATAACAGTGCAAAAATACAGAGAATGTTATGTGTTCTCCATAACTACAGAGTAATTCAGTAAACAAGATTATGGTAATCTATTTTTTAAAAAGATATATAATTCATTTAAAGCAAGATTTTGTATCCTCTGAATATAATTACACAATTCTAAAAATTGCAAACATTTCAAAATAATTTGGATATATTTTCACTGAATAGTTATGTAGATATATAAAGATAACGAATTAAAAAAAACCCTATTATGGTGATGCCAAAAGAATTATGACAAATTGTCATTTCTCCTCAGTACATAGTACAATATAAGTAGAATAACAGAATTAAGGTAGTTGCTCAGGAAAAAAAAGGCTGGAAAAGTATAGGCACCAAGTCTTGTTATTATATGCACACATTAAAAAGTACTGAGATACCTGAATGTCTTTGGTTTACCTAATATCAAGGTATTCAGAATCCTGCAGAATCCGACTGCACATTCCTATTACACTGACAGTAAAGTTATCAAATATGAATGTTCTTGTGGTCCAAATGAATTTTACTTGGTTTTCAGTGTATTTTCCTTCTAAAAAGAAGTGAAAATAAAACAAGACAAATAATTGAGTCACAGCCCCAAGTTGCCAAGCAATGAGAAAGTTTAGGTATAATGTGGAAACATGTTTGGCCTCCTCAACATTGACTGACAAGAAGTGTGTCTGAAAATGAGCCCATAAACAGCATGGATTAGTGCTTTTGTTGTAATAGTGTTCTGCTGAAGTCATTCAGGAAAGCCACCATGGGCTACCTGCTGCTATGTAATTTTGTTTTATTTTGGCACATAGAAGTGAGAAGATTTCCATGGGACCAAAAAGAGAGCTGGTAGCTGACTGTGACTGACAGCACAAAACATTGAAACAATAATCCATGGAGATCATTTATGTAAAAAAAGGAACCCAGAGATATTCAGCCCCCGAGGCTTGTCTTGTAAGAGGCTATTATTATTTGTATTGATTTTAGTATGCAAGTTCTCTTTTTCCTTCTCTCTCCTGGCCCACAGTGCAAACTATAAATAATAAACTAAAGAAGTCTTGCCCTGAAACTATCACTACCTTTGCAGCACAGTAATTTGTGCACCTCCAGTTAAAAACCCAGAAAAATCATGGGGAAAATAGGCAGGTTGAATGAAGCCCTACCTCCACAACCAAAGAAAATACTTTCCAGCATTCTCAGCTGCCACCAAGACCTCCTTATGTACAACATGTACACAATACTACTTAAACACAACATGAAAATGTCCTTTTTTGATTCTAGTTCTGCTTTGACTGCTGATGCCTTAATTAGATACCTTTCTGTGTCCTCTCATATGTCAGGCAATACATTACTAAATCCCAACATTGCTAAAGCTACTATGCATCTTGGAAATCAAGACACTCTTCCAGGACATCAGAATTAGCATCAGTACACATGACATTCCCCCCCTACTTGTCTGCTTCTTATAATATTTGATTATAATTATAGGAATGATGTGAAATTTCATAGCTAAAATATTGGCTTTATTCGACTCCATTTGAATGTTGTCATTAACTTGAAGGATGGTAGGATTTCACTTTGACAGTATTAGATATCCAATCCATGTGTATTTCACCTTCCTGTATATTTCCCCTTATTTGTTTCTGGCCTTGATGTGTAAAGTGATGACTACCACTACACAGTTGAGAATTTCAGAGTTTTGGGTAGGGTAAAATGTAATCCAAGCACAGCATCTTCCTAGTAAATCTCTCTGCTGAAATACAGGGATACGTAATATATTGCAAAGATTAAGGATTTGACCCCAATCAGTAGCTAAGTCCCCCCAGCTACTCACTCTCTGCCCCAATTTTTATTGCTGGATGACACATGTTATGGCATGGAATGCCTCTTTGGTCAATTTAGATTAACTATCCCAGCTCTGTCCCCACCCAGTCTCTTCCCCACAACTAACCTACTCTCTGTGAGGGCAGAGTGAGAAACAGGTGACCTCAATGCTGTGCAACAGCTAAGGCACTAGGGTTTTATCAATGCTGTTATAGTCACAAATTTAAAATAAAAAGCACCATATGGGTTGCTATGAGTAAAATGAACTTCATCCCAACCAGACTCAGTACGCCAGGCAAGTATCAAACTTCAATGTATAAAAAGCGAAAGTGCAACAAATGCATTTATGTGATTCAAGTGATATCATTTTAACCAACAAAACATCCAGTCCATCTTAACATGAGTTTAAAGAACTTTATGAATGAAAAACCTGCACACATTATATTCCAGTAATTTTATGGGGAAGATCTCAAAACTAGTGGAATAATGGTGGAAGACTGATAATAAAATGAAAGTAGGTCTGGCAGCAGCAGTGGATTTTGACCAGTGTCCTGATATGTCTTAGAAGCTGATCCTTCAGTGATGCTTGCAAAATGGCAAGAGATGACAGACAATTGAGATACTAAGCATTTCTAGCCCACATAAAAATTCAAATATTGAATGAAAAAATTGCGTTTCTTAGTGCCAGACTTTCTCTCTTTGCTGTCCGATGAGTACAGATGTGGTCTACCATTTTGGTTCAGTGAGGAACGTGTTATAAATAACATTCAATGTGAGCATATGATGAATCCTGGAGATACTGTTGAAAACATTCAGTAATTTGTCTGACACTTGTGTAGCATCTGTGTGTTATTAGAGATGTGGAAATAAACTGAACAACCAAATAATCAGAAATAGTTTTGAAATGTTCTGGCTACATGGATTTAGCTGAATGTTACCCTAGGAATCAAAGTCATCCTTTTCAGTGTCGTCTTGGTGATATTATCATTCAGGTGAAATATTGAAGTTACAAGATGTTGCCACAATAGGAACATGACTGAAAATGAATGTAGCTTATTCCTTTTTCAGTTCCAGCTGGTTGGTTCACATAGTCCTTTATTTTTCTACTATAATTCAGAAAAACCTTCTGAAGTGTACAATTGAGATTTATTTCACAGTGATTTTCTTTACAACATCCACCTCATTGGAGATGTTTTAATCACTTCTATTTCCACAAAACTGAGTTCATCATCACCATAGCACAGTAAGTCACTTCACTCAGAGGCTGTCTCAGAAAATTTCTACAAATTTTTGGGACCATAGAAGAGCAAAGATATATTGAGCTACAAAAGACTGATTTAACTGACTGCAGTGTATTTCAAATGTGATGTAGAAAGACTTAATCAACCTGTGGCGCTAATGGAGTTAAGCATTCTGTCCACTGGAAAGTGGTATAATCTTTCACTGACTTCCTAAGTGCCAGTTTATGGTTCTTTAGAAGATGCTGTATTGCTGATTGTACATTTACATCCATTGCAGAAACTACAGAAATGAAAACAGTTACTACGAAACATAAGACATGTCTCAGATGCCATAGGACAAATATAATTTCAGGAATGATACATATGAACTATTTAAAACAATCCATAATCTGTGAAGTGTTGAGTGTATATACTGAAATTAATGAAAACAGATAAGTATATATTCTATACTTTTATTTTTTTGATCAAAACAAATTAGACTACATTTTTTTCTTAACATTTTAATGCCAATTATCAGTGTTTTCTGCTGATGCTTTGTGGGGAATGAGAGCTGCCTAGGTCAAACTGCTCAAAATTATGGAGGTGGACAAATATCCCCTCATACAACAGTCAGGTATCTGCATAGGTCTGGACTGCAATACCATTGTGAAGAACGAAATGCATTGAATCTCTGATATGTTTTGCTGTCATTTCACTCACCCACTGTCAGCTCAGGAAAAGTTGCTTTGCAACAATCTGTCTTTAAAAAGCTTAACATTCAAATTGTAAGCAAACATTCTGTTATAAGAACTTTTTTGAAACCTACATTAACAGCTCTTAGGCAGCTAACTTGCAGTTGCTGTACCCTGGTATCATCTATTTTGCATTAGCAAAACCAACAACCTCAAGAAATTGTTTCTGAAGCATGCATAGCAAGCTGATGTTCAAGGAATGCAGGATCTGAGTGCCTATTTTCTGGTAACCTGGAGATAAAAGAAAAGTACCTGGAAAGACAGATGAATGGAGATTGTGGACATGAGCTCTGGATGTGTGCAATTGCATAGTGCCAAAAGTTTGGAAATGATCCGCTTGATTCACTAGAAACATCCTGTGCCTAACGTCACAAGAATACAACAATACAAAAGAACTCCCAAAAAACCCAAACCAACCAACCAAACATGCAAAACAAACAACAAAAAACCCCACACCAAAAATATCCACTCCCTCTCTCAAAATAAAACAAAACCCAAACCAAAACAAAGACAACAAACCAACCAGCTAGCCAGAACAGAGTGTAAGTGCTTAAATAGTACCGAAATAGTGCTGAGAATATCCAACTGTTTTCTTGGAGATTGTCTCTCTTAAGGCTTGCCTATTTTCTTCTAATCCAGAATGGTTGTTTTGATTAAGGTTTGTAGAATTCACTGCAGAAGTCACTTTACAATGTATGTACATTTGTCCAGAAGCTTATAGTTTTATTTCAGGGCATAATGAGATGTACCTCTAAATTGCTTGAGATGAGCAGGCCAGCAGTGGTATATCATGCCTAATACGATATGCATTCACACCCCTCTGTGCCTAAGTTAATATTAACTGAATAGCTTAATCAATAGAACATTAATTGAATAACAGGGGAGCATTCATCTCAAAAATCTCTACTTCTAAATAATTTAACCTGAAAGATAGATTACTCCCCTGTGAGGTATCATCAGACAAAGAAGGAGCTCTAGCTTTTGTGTTTGGAAGTGATGAATGTTGTTTGGGGCTGTACTATCCTCACAATCTCTTTTTGGTCATATTTTGAATTAAATATTTGTTTTGTCTTGCTTTCTTTATGGAGTAAAATGCAAAGATTTGTCACCTAATTCCCAAAAGGGAGTGGGATTTGACACAAACTTAGAGTACTTTCTGTTGTCTGCCTTGGACTCATCATTTTGGCTAAGTGAATTTTCCAGTGAATTCTTAATAAAAATTCTTACTAAATTTTCTGCTGTAGAGGCCAAGATATACTCCAGTACTCTTTCAAATTTATTTCAGAGAGGCAAGAAAACAGACTTGTCTCATCTGATCTTATCAATGACCCAGCATTTAACCAAGAGTCTTTCTCAGAAAAATAGCTAAGCTAAAGCACTTATCAAGTTGCTAAGAGCACTCTGTTAATGAGTTATTAATTTGAATATTGTCTGTGAAATACAGTGATATTATACCAGTTGTCTTCATGAAGTGCAGAGCTGTCAACTAAAAATACAATGCAGGATTTTGGCAATGAGTTCAAAATAGAACATCAGAGGAAGGAATTATTCACATTCTATTTAGCACTTAATACATGTGGAAGGAACTTGGCCATTTCACAGACATGCCTCAACTGGAAGGGGACGATACAAAATCCATTCTATAACTTATTTGTCATACATTGTTGATTCTGCACTAGCTCAGTGCTGATATCAAGGAGAAGGTACATGAAATAACTTTAGCATGTGTACATTCTCTGAGGAGTGCTGATTCCACATATATGAGTAGTGCTGAACTGCTGCTGTATTTTTGAAGAAGCAATATGCTAGGTCACTCTCTTGATTAGCTGGGTTCCTGTATGAGTGCGTGGCATATTATACATCTCATTCTGTTATTTCAGATGACAAAGTCTAATTTAATTTTAAGTACCACTGGGATTTATTGGGAAGTCAAAGCTCAATTTTGAAAAAGTTTAATACAGTTGCTGTAAAACTTAATTGTACTGTCTGGTTCTCTTAGTGGTAAATTCTAATTAATCTAAAGTGTGGAAAGGAAATGAAAGACTAATTTTAAAAAAAAAAAATTCTTTCTTTTGTGCCTGTCTATTTCTTAATCAGAATATAATCTAATGAGACAATGTTAGTTCAAAGTTCAGGCTTACCATTCTTTGCAAATGGTTAATGTAAAAACAGATTTTTTTCTTGTATTTTCTGTGCTCTGTAACATGGATCAGACTATTGATTTAGTCAATAAACACTTACTCATGTCTAAACCAACCCTAACTGGATGTACATAAAATAAAGTGTAATACAATAATTATTAGATTGTCTATAAAAATAACTAAGCACATGAGACTAAAGTTGCTGTTTTCCTCTAGGAAAGTACTGTCTGTACAATTGTCTTTGTCTGAAGTGTCTAGCATTAGCTAAAATTGGGAAGGGATAAGGTATGGAAAATTAATTGGTTTGTTGTTGTAGTTCATTTGTGATCTTAGATGCTCCTGCAAGCGAGCAAAATTGCTTCCTGTGTAGTGAGGATAATTTGCACAATAACTGCATGAAGTTCCTTGGTCTCTGTACTTCATTCTGACTCTCAAACTCAGAAAAGCAATTGTATCTGGGACGTAATGTTCATTTTTTCACCTGCATTGGCTACAGTGAATCAGCATGGAAATTGCCTAATGGAATTAACTTGATTGTTTTAAATTCATTTGGGAAATGTGATGTGTTCACCTTCTCTCTACTAAACTCCTCATGGTCAGACTTAGGTAAGTTTTCAAGAGTGGGCACTGTAGAACTAACTAGAAGATAATAAACTGCTAGCTAGAATATTTTTAATTAGAAATATAGTGATGTGTTTATACTGCTTGCAGAGACTCCAGATATGTAGTTATCTCAGAGGTGACTAACAACTCTACAAAGAAAAAAAAAAAAGAACTTCCATTTGTTCCTGTCCCTGCCTCCTATTAGAGGTAAAAGAGGTGGAAGGATTAAAGATGTCACTACTTTCAAAGTATCTTTCTTTGCCGTATAGACGGTCTCCCTATTCTCTGAAGGGAAAGGAATGAAACCATGCTTTCCCATACAGACTTTAATCCCTCGTGCTGTATTGCATGTGGCACTATTTGAAACAGAAATAATAGAATCCAGTAAGAGATCAGCTATGCTGAAGTCCAGAGTTTGGACCTGTGGGCAAGTCGTTTCCATGAATTTGAAAGAGATTCAGTGTGTGTGCAAGGGTAGTTGATAGCAAGGTGGGGAGTGCTGTACAGCATTGACTGTTGTGAGGATTTGGATGGTATGAAAGTAGAGTCACTTTGGAAATCTGTGCAGTTTTAACAGCTTTTTGGGGTCAGGCCCACTTTTGCTGCTGTCTTTGGTCATGAACTGAATTTCACCTGTACCCATCTCTCTCTGTGATCCCTTCTGCAACTGCCTGCTCACTCTCCACAGGGTGCAGCTGCCTGTGAAGACCTAGAATGGATATGGAGTAGCTTCATAACCTTGGCTCAGACCTCTGAGGAAACTGCCAAGTTGAGAGGAAATTGGTAGATAGAAAGACAAGAAAGACAAAACTGCAGATGGAGTAGGATTGTTGGGACAGTATAATTAGTATCTCAGGATTTCAAGCGGAAGAACATCAGCATGAAATGGTTCTCCCTGAAGGAAAAAACCAGAGTCGGTGAAAAAGGATCTTTTTCACAGGCAGTGGAAACTGACCCTTCCCCTCCAGGCCAGTGGAGACTCTGGGTGTATTATCATACCAGAGTGCATATTAATACCTAGACCAGTAGCCTGTTAAATCCAAGATATATCTGTGAGCATCAGCTGATGAATAACCTCATTGTACTTTCAAGCAGGTGCTATTTGGGCAGGGCTAGAAACGTCTGAAAAATGACCCAAGGTGGAGGATAACACACCTAGAAAAAAATATTCCTTCTCCTTTGAAAGAAGAGATTAGTATATATGACAAAAAAGTTCTGTATTTTGAGTAAAACATTTGCTGCAACCTCAGATTGCTTTTCCCTGTGATGGTTTCATTTCCCTGCTGATGTTGGAAGTGAAGCTATTGGAGTGACTGATGTGTGTAATCTGTGTGAACTGGATAGTTCTGCTGTATATACATGCACTTACATGTGGTCACTTAACAACCGAAGCATCAAAATTACCTACAATACTTCAAAGTGATAGTGAACACTGGCTAATATAAACCTATAATAGGAAGAAAGTTCACAGCTTAAACCAAAATTTCTGCTTTTAGTGATCTTGCTCTGTCAAGGTACTGCAATGATGTACCTAAGGTATGTATCACTCTAGAAGAGTTTATGATGAAGTGTGAGATAAGAATGGCTTTTGCATTTCAGCCCTGAATTGCTAAATTCTCCAGAAATGCATTTAAATGCTTTTTTCCTGCTGAAGTAAAACATGCATAAAACAAGTATGAAGAAACATTGAAGAAATATGAAGAAGTGCAAAACAAATTTCCTTACACAAACTCAAAGAGATAACTAGTCATACCAATCATTACTGTATTAACAGTGACAGTGTACAAGTATTAGCCACCTGAAATTTATGTCATGGTGTACAAAGCACATTTTTACCATCTCTGGGAACACATTACCTTTTGATATATTTTACAACTTCATAAAAGAATATTACTCAAAAGCCACAGACAATCTCATTTCAAAAGAAACTACCTTTTTTTTTTAACTCAAAATACTCTAAGGAGGGAAAAATTCTTAGCTTTTTAAACTGTATCATATTTAGTTATTTCAAGATAGTCAACTAGAAATACACAAACTCACTATTATGGAGATAAATTTAGATTATACATTTTAGGGGAACTATTCTAAATTTAGCAGTTTTACACAAGCAGATACCCCAGTGCCCTAGGGCTAAAACTTTATCTTAAATTCTAGAAGGCATGGTAGACAAAATGTCTTACAAAAATGTGTACTGAAATCTTTCTGTTCTCTGATATAAGACAATTTAAAATTAATTAAATTGTCAATTAAAATATTTTGATTGGATGTGGACCTGTAACACAATTTCACCCAGTGTTCATACC
Source organism: Formicarius rufipectus (assembly GCA_013399695.1). Classification (NCBI taxonomy): domain Eukaryota; kingdom Metazoa; phylum Chordata; class Aves; order Passeriformes; family Formicariidae; genus Formicarius; species Formicarius rufipectus. The sequence goes on from VXAU01004943.1 coordinate 137,059, forward strand.
AATTATTGATGATCCTGCACCTTCTCAAATTAATGCAAATATTCCAACCGCTCAAATGACCTAATTTTTTAGTCTCTGCCAAAAAATTAAATGTAAGTTGTGGGTGTATACTCTAAAAATGTATCTTACATTAAATGCCAGTCAGAAAATACTGGATTTTTTCAGTTTCCTTAACTTTAGGTAATTTGGAAAAGAAATGTTATCTGTATTGCATCTGAGTGAAGCAAATATTTATGAGTCGTGTTATTTCTGTAAACTGAATTATCAAATGAATCAAAAACTTAAAACAAAAAAAATTTCTTAAAATTTCCACCTTAATCAATACCTGACATAAATGCAGCTGTTTCTCAATGAAAATAGACTGTGATTTTAAAGCTGCTTTATGCACAATTATTCAGGGTTTTTTAAAAAGTAGCAACAGATGGATGTAGGACATTTAAATAATGATTATTGAGAAGTTCATATCTTACTACCATGTGCTCCCTCCTGCTTATAAGTGACACTGTTTTCATAACTGCATAAATCTCATAAACACCCTAGCATTAGGCAAGCATTCTGTTGCCAAGCAACATTTAGCCAACATTTTCAAGTATTTGTTTTATTTGACATGCATCAGTCACTTATTTTCATATAAAGTCTAGTGTGAATTTTGTTTTTATTTACTTTTAATAAAAATGGTTATCAATGATATTAACTGGGATAGATGCTGGAAATGACAATATATTTGGTGAAAGCCAAAACAGTGAAGTTTAACTTTGTGTCATATCAAAACTCACTGCAGCTTTTCCACTTCTATGAATCTTAAGTTGCAGATAATTCCACTGATAAGATTTCCTAAAAATACCCTAATATTTGAGAACTGATGGGAATTTAGGCACTGTGCATACTGGGTTCAAATGTACTTTCAGTAGAAATGCTTGGACTAATAAACAGTATTTCACAGAATTAAACCAGTAACAAATATGTGCTTTATGCTATTGAATAAATGTTAAAATTTTATAGCAAGACAAAATAGCTCTCATCAAAAAAGGAATGTGAAAATAGTGACATGAAATTTTACACATCCCATATAAGATTTGGAGAAGTTGTGGTTTACCTGCTTTAAACACTGTTGTGTCAAACCCTTTTGCTAACAGAACAAACACATTAGTTTTTAATAACACAGCATTGTTTGATAAAAGAATCCTAAGAAGAGCAAGAGAACAATGAATCCTGTCTTGAATATCTGACAGGCAAGAAAAATGATTGGACACTCTCAGCAGTGACTCTGAGCAACTGATCTCATAGTTGACCTCTGATCTGGGAGCAGACCTTGCTATGGGCAGGAGGTTGAATGACTTGCCTCCCAAGGTACCTTCCAACCACAACAATCCTATGATGTTGCACATATAATATTGGGAGCTCAGCTTTCTCCATACGCCCATCACTTAACAACTTTGAATTTCCTACAGAGTCACTCAATAGAATGAAATGTTCTGCACTATTTCTCTCAGGTTTCATTTTCACTACCTAGACTAATTCAGTACCATCAGCAAACTTCCACTGTAATTCATCATCTTCCCTATATAATTTAAGAATATGCTGAGCAGCTAATGTCCTTGCACAATTTGAGTGGGATTCCACTGATGACTCTCTACTAAAACTACCTGTTTATTTGGTGTAGTGTATTGTAAGGGAACATTAGCCAATAAATACAAAAAACTGACAAAAGGCAGTAAACTGAGAGCAGCAAATACACTTTCCTCTGAAATGTCATAGGTTCTTAGTCTCACTTCTCTATGAAAGTGGATTTGAGGAAAGTTACTTCTCTTTTATGAATTGGAGAAATTTATATCAACTAGAAAAACAATTTTGAAAACAACTACTTGCTTGTTTGTCCTTGACCTATGAAATGTTTCACTCTTGTAGTTTAACAAAATTTTAAAGCTTGAAGGTACAGTATTTAAATCCATAAAACTTTCAATTTCAAAAAAAAAAAAAGTGGTTACAGCTCGTAAGGTGTGAGTCACTGAGAATTACTAAATACATTTTTACGAACAGAAAAGTCCAGGATTTAAAAGAATTTTAAATTTTTCTACTCATTTATACACATAAAGGCAGGTTCTTCTGAACTCAAGCATACTTAAATGTGAATGCTGACTTGCTGGCTGCTAGGCATATTTCAACAAACAGCACCTATCCTACTGATGTCAATTCATTTGGGAACTTTATCATGGAATGGTTTGGGTTGCAAGAGAATTCCAAGGTCATCTAGTCTAATCCCCCTGCAATAAGCAGATACATCTTCAACCAGACCAGGCTGCTCAGAGCTCTGGCCAAACTGACCTGGAATGTTTCCAGGGATGGGCATCTAACATCTCTCTGGGCAGCCTGTTCCAGCGTTTCACCACTCTCATTTTAAGAAGCTTCTTTCTTATAGCAAATCTAGATTGACCCTGCTTTAATTTAAAATCTTTATTCTGTGTCCTGTTGAAATAGGTCCTGGTAAAAATTTTGCTCCATCATTTCTAGGCACCTTTTCAGTATTGAAATTCTGCAATCAAGTATCTCCAGAACCTTCTCTTCTCCAGACTGTACAGCCCCGACTCTCTTCATAGAAGTCCTCCTTCCATCTGATCATCTTCTAATGACCCTCCTCTGAACCTGCTCCAACAGGTCCACATCCTTCTTATGCAGAACACTCCAGATTTGGATTCAGTACTCCAAATGGGGTCTCACCAGGGCAGAGTAGTGGGGCAGAATCACTTCCTTTGTCCTGTTGGCCACACCTCTTTTGATGCAGCCCAGGACATGGTTTGCTTTCTCGGCTGCAAGCGCACATTGCCAGGTTATGTCTGGCTTTTTATCCACCAGCGTGCCCTGTAGGGCTGCTCTCTATTCCTTCACGCTCAGTGCCCCCAGCATGTATTGATATCAGGGCTTGCCCCATGCCAAGTACAGGACCTTGCACTTTGTTGAACCTTGTTATACTTACATGGGCCCACTTCTGAAGTCCAGGTCCCTCAGGCATGTCAACCAAACCACTCAGCTTAGTGTTATCTGCAAACTTGCTGAGGGTGCACTCAATCCCACTGCATATCTCATTGATAAAGATGATTAATAATGTTTATCACAATAAATGAGTCCCAATATGAACTCATACACCACCTGTTACTGTTCTGGACATCAAGCTGTTGATCGCTACCCTCTGGATGCGACCGTCCAACTGATTCCTCAGCCACTGAACAGTCCACACATCAAATCTGTCTCACTGCGATTTAGACAGAAATATTTTGTGGAGAATGATGTCAAAGGCCTTGCACAAGTTCAGAAAGTCAACATCTGTAGCTTTTCCTTTATTCACTACTGTAGTCAAATATATCAGACTTGTGTCCTTTTCCCAGTCTCTTTTACACTCCAAACATTCCTCTGCTACTCTGTGAAAAGTCTTTCTATATTCTTGTTGTACCAAACATTTCTTTTAACTTGAGCTTTGGAGATTTAAAAACTGGATACCTAATATTCTTATTTTATTTTGTATTTTTTAAAACTTCTGCAGAAATACACACAAATTCTCTTAGGAAAGATGGAAAAACAGATTAAGATGTCTTTTTCTCCTTCATAGAGCAGCATTAGTCCTTCCAAATTGTCAGTTTTTGCAGCAGGCAGTGAGAAGGCTGTGTGGTAGGTCCTGTAGAGGCATTGTATTCATCGCACAAGTTTCTGTGTGAAGGTAGCCTGTTTTTTGCTTGACCAGTCTTTGTAACCTGAATTATAGAAGTACATTTATAATACAGTTGTCTATGGGCCTACTGGTGTTTCTTTTTCCCAATCATAATTAGTGTGCTATTATTTTTTTAATTAGTCTATTGTTCTATTTGGGAACAAGATAATTAAATTTGTTGTTATCAATAAATAATTCCCAGTATGAATGAAAGAAAAACTTTTCCAACTTATTTTTTATTTCAGAACCTTGAAGTAGATTGCATAACATCTGACTGGATGTTAGAAAAACAAGTGGCAAGGAGGTTGAAAGGAAAAAGCCTCATCTTTGGAGAAAGGTTTAATCTGAATAACTCATCTATAGAGAGAATTTGTGGAATACCTGTAAAAGTATGAAATTAAAATAAATTTTGTTGTTTGTTGGTTGGTTTGGTTTTTGTTGTGTTTTTTTTTGTTTGTTTGTTTTGTTTTGTTTTTTTTTTTTTTTTTAGTAATCCTACAGTAGCTGGTAGTGAAGTTGGATATCTATGCAATTAAAAAAAGCCATCCTGTTGAAATAATGAGACCAGTCTGCCCAGCCAGAAACAAATTCAAATAATCCTTAATGTTTAGATAGAATCTTTTTCCTCTCCGTTTTCCATAGAGGGTTAATTGGGTTCATGACATTACCTGAAGGATGGAGACAAATTTGTCCAATTTATGTTTTGTAAGCACAAGAAATCTTTCTGGGCATATTAATGGGAATAAGCATTCTATATCCAAAGAGAAGACTAGTAAAACGAACAGTGGACTAAAATCAGGGTATCTGCAATGTAGATGATAAGTTAAAATATTCTGTTAGACCAGGTAAAGGTTGAGGACACTGGCTTACCTGCCTAGCAACAGAGATTACAAGTTGAATCATATGAAAGACACTGTAAAATCTACTTTGCTTACTTGGAAAATATACAAATATACTATGTTTTGGATAACAGCATGAAGATACCTAAAAAACATGGTGGAAGAGGTATTTTTCCATTTCTCTACTCTCAACTTGTCTGTGTAAGAGTCTGACTGTGTGTACTCAGGATCTGCAAAAAATAAATTTTATATTGCTTTTTGTAAAGTGTAGAATTATGAAGGTAAATATCAGCTGCAGAGAAGGTGATGAATTTGTAGAGCTTGATAAACCAAAAGAGACTTAAACGAATCTTGGGAGAAATTACTTCAGGAAATAATTAAAAAAATGCAATAGGAATTTAAAATGAATTTTCTAGATAAAACAGTGAAAATGTTGGAGTATGGACACACTAATACAGTTTTCTAGGTGTATCATGCTCCACAAAGAAACACTCTGAATGCTCATTTACATACTTAACATTTTCCTCAAGGATTTCAGAAAGTTTAATATTCGAGTATAAAATTGCATCTTTTCAGTGCACGTATATTGTGCACTATTAAGTACATATGATTAGTTCATAATTTGTACAGAAAATAAACACATAAAGGTGAACATAAATCTGCTGCCAATCTGGTGACTTTTTATTTCATAGGAATTTATTTTTCAAATAAAGATGGAGAAGTTCAATAAATCTAAAATTAGTTTTATAAGCTGAACCAGAACAAAACTGAAAATATAAATACAAATACTTCTTAGACTGAGTTAATTCCTTTTTCAATGCCTGGTGTCAACATGTAGAAAAAAGAATTCTGGAAACATGCATTCAACTTCTTTAACAGCCTCATGACAATGCCAGAGAGCAGAGGGTTGACTGCTCTTGAAGGAAAGTTATGTGGGAGTCGAGGCTGACTCAGATCCTGATAGAGCAAGTGGTGAACTAGGTCCAGGGGACATCCAGGGAGCCAAACAGGACTAAAAAAGGGTGGAACCAAAGACAGGGCTGGAGACAAGGCTTCTGACAGGAACATCCAGGCCACAAGTACCCAAACTGTAGGACTGGAGTCTGCTGAGGAGGCAGGAGCAGAGATAAGCTGCTCCCCAGGCTGAGCTGAAATGGGATATTTGGCACTTTGGCAGAGGTCAGAGTGAGGGCAGAGATCCGAGGTGAGGTTGAGCATGACCAGTAAGTCATATCTGTGGAACACACAGGGCCATTTCAAACTGCGACATGAATTTTTAAAACACACCAAAACCAGATATCAGCTATTTTATCTGACAGCCTATTACTACAGAAGAAATTCTAGTTTCTTCCTACATGCCAAAGGCAGGACAAAACTTACTGACTGAAAGAAATTCCACAACCCAAAATTTGTCGTGCTCACATTGCAAACCATGTCCGAAATGCTTTGTAAAATATTCATGGTAAATTCTTATAAAGGAATACCTAACAAACCAGCTAAGAAAAACTGAAAAGTTGTGGATTTGTTGTTTTGGGTGTATTATGCTGGAAACCCTGAACAATCTATCTCACTGGGTTCAACTGAGAGGTTTTAGATTAGTAAATGTGTGTGGTACTGTTCTGCCTTAACTAACATGTTCAGAAACAAAATCATCAGAAAAACTGAAGATATTTTAATGTCTTTTATAGTTGCATAGCAATATTTAGTTATAAGAATACTAGTAGTACTGATCCTATTTCTTAAAGATTGTTGTATAAAAATTTTACAAGATATATTTGAGTTACATTTCATATTTTTAATAATCATTTTTCAAAAAAGTTTAAGGTTTGTGAGAAAAAAAAAGTAAGATACTGAAATGAATATATATAGTTTTTATCTGATTGATAAAACTCTCCAAACTATTTTTAATTGTTTGTAAAGAAGAATTTCAAGCCTGCACATCATGAGAATTTTTTTTTTATTCTTATTGTTTATATAAACAAAACCAGTAATTTTGTCATCACCTCAATATGGTGTTATTCTAAGATTTTTCTGTATATATAAGTTTTTTTGTTCCCATTTTGATATGGTTCAGGATATTTTGAGAGGTCACATTATTTTAAGTGTTCCAGAGCTGGTTTCATAGGAAATTATAATTACTGAATTTTTGCTGGATTGAGAAATTCCAAATTTTAAGTTCAGATCGTGAAAATGTCATCTATATGTCTTACATACAGAGAAATTTTGATATATAAGTATATGGAAATATTTAGGGAACTTATGATGATACTGTCACACTATGAATTCATATTCATAGCTGCAGTTCTTCGTTTAAAGAAAATATTGCCTTCTGATGGCAGATTTATGAGTTACTTTTGAATGACTATTGATTTGAGTACAAGTTTGGATTGAAAATCTGAAAGTTGCTCTTACCTTTGTAGGTTTTTCAGGTAGGTTATGATATGGCCATGATGTAGAATATTAGTATGCAAATTATATTGCTTATATTGACAGTGAGTGTTGACAGATGTTATAGAGTCTGTGCAGGACATCTACCATGTCTTGGAAAAGATCACTCTTGTCAATAGATATGAGGTTTTTGTGAACATGTTAGATAGTCTGAAAATGCCATGGTAGAAGATGTCAGGACAGCCATAGTTTTCTTGCTTGTGGATTAGTTTTCAGCTGAGCAAACTATTTTCTTTGCATGACAGAGAAATGATGTTAAACTATAGAGGAATAATTCCAAAAAATCTTTAATGAAGATTGTTGGTTTAACATTTCTGTGATATTATTGTTACTTAATTTTCTTTCGAGTCACACTATCTCTGATGGTAAGCTTCCAAATTTCCAAGATGTCCACTACAAAAAAGTGTGAAAGAAGACATGATAATTAACCTCTCTTTATTTCTATAGTTCTTTCTTTGCTACTAAAATCTGGTCTTTGATTGCCTGGTGTATTTTGTTTGCTGTGACAGAATTGACTGATAGAGTTGTCAGTGTGAAACTAAGAATATTTTAAAAGAAGTAAAATGTTGCACACCTATAAGTCATATATAAATCACTGCCTTACTGGCACTAGAAGGAAGCTTAATAAAGTTTGCAGAGAGAGAAGCATTTGCTGTAGGTCATAGAAAAAGAGATTTAGCAATATTTTTGTATTGATTACACAGAAGAGCATAGGCGCTATTTCTCTTAATGTCAACAGTAGATGAAAATAAGAAATAATTTAATTGTCAACAAAAACCATGTCAAAATCTCTCATTGGTTTATATGAAGTCTTAAATGTATCAAATTTTGTCCATAATGATACTAGGTAGCAATTAAAAATATTTCCTTGGTATATCTGCATTTTGACAATTGACTTTATTTGTCTCTGTACAAAGACTGTGGGAAAGGTAAAAGCTGGTAATCCTGGAGCAGACTTTGTCTTAAAAAAGCAAAATCTCAAAGAATTTGAGTTTTTCTAGCAACACTGAGGAGAAATGGTATTAGGAGTAGAAGAATTTACCGTGCACATAAACTACAACTGGACTGAAGTACACCAACAGAGTGGTTCCAGCTGACAGACTTTCTTCTCTCCTCCCTCTTTTCACAATATCTGCTATTGTCATGATTGTCTGCTAATACCAGTCCTAGATTTTTTCCCATCAATCTTGATCAGAATTGACAAAAGAAATGGATACATTATGCACAGAACAAAACAAATGCAATAGAAAATTATTAATTTCATCACAATTTTATTCATTATATCCCAGATCTTTTACTTTACTAAACCGTCCATTCTCCAGCCTCTGTTTCTAGACAATATCAGGTTTTAAGTTATATGAGATTGGAATACATCTTCCCTGTATATTTGTACAATGTTATTTATTTGATTGAATCGTCTGTGCATAGCTTCATGATAAGAACACTGATAGTTATTAATAAATATTACCCTCCTTAGGAAAAACTATATAAAGCTTTTATAGTTGTTGTGGGTTGTGGTTTTTTTTCTTTGTTTGTTTGTTTTTTTAAAGTCAAGACACTTAGAAATATATAGGTTTTTGACAAATCTAGTTCAGACTCTTGATACATCTGTAAGATTGTCCTATATTCTACCTTTTTCTTTTATGCTCAATGAAATAATTCATAGCTAAATCACATTAAAATGGTTTATCAGCATATGCACATGCATCCTATTCTAGCTGACGAGCTTACTCTTGTAACAGATAATGCTTACACAGCATCAGTAGCGCATGCAGCAGAGTTGTAACAAATGGCAGTAAATGCGCTACAAAAATTAAATGGATAGTTTTTTTATCTGAAAGAAGACAAAAGCATAATATGAAATTTCATTTTGACAGTGGTTTGGCCTTTAGCAGAATATCAGAATTATTGTTATTGATGCTGTTGCATGTATTACCCTTCCGCACATTAATTTTTACTGCAGAACCTTTAACATAAATGAGAAAAACAAATATGTGTATATATGGCTACAAGCTAGATCCTTTGAATTCTTATCAGTATGGATAGCAAGAACACGTTTTAGGGACATTTATAAGCACTTAAATTTTGCAATTTTAAAATTTCCCTTATGGTATCACTCATAGGGGTTAAAGTTAAACTGCTTAATCTTGTTGTCTGAGGTCATTATGCAGCATGCATCTCGGCATATCTTGGAAAGAAATTTTGGGCTTACATAAACATGCCTGTGTAGAAGGTGATTTTGCAAGTTGTTTGTTGATATTAAAGTGTTATACGAAGGCCTGTTTGAGGTCTATGCAGAGAAATTAAAATTGTTTCTAAAATGGAGGCAAAATGGTATTTCACCAAGTTTAGATGAAGTATGCAGTTCTTCAAATGCAAGCAAAATGTGAGACCAGAACATGGAATGATGCAGAGGAGGAAATGCATGACCAAAAGATCAGAACAGGATGTTGCATGTGTCACTCAGTCAGGTGTGTTTTTTCCCTATTTGTTGAAAAGGTTGCCTGTTGATGGTGTCTTTTCTTTTTTTTTTTTTCAGTTGAATTTCACAGAATCACACAGAATCACAGAATATTCTGTGTTGGAAAAGACCCACTAAGTTCATCAAGTTCGGCTCTTAAGTGAATGCTCTGACCAACTGAGCTAATACAGCTATTCACTACCACATAGACTCTACAAAAACAAAAACAAAAACAAACAAACAAAAAACCACAAAAAACCAAACCAAAACAAACCAACAACGAAATAACACAAAAGCCCCCAAAAATTCCAGAGTCAATGAGCTATACCTCAAAACCTGCAAAATGGCAAAATGTTTCTGAAATGCTATAAAAACCCATCCCAAACCCTGGAAGATAATTACGAAACCACCAAGTAAAAAATAAAAAAGTCTTTAAATACTGATTATTGTAGTCAAATTTGATTTGTACTGTTGTTATGGGCAGCATATTTTTCCAAGCAAAATCAAGTTAAAAATATTGATTTCAGGAAATTATAATTATGATAGAGATTTTTTTTTTCCCCACTGGATGTTGCTGCTTTTGTCTGGATTATATTGTCTTTAAATAATTTTATTTTAAAGGGGAAAATGACCACAGTGGATTACAAATTACCTCGTTATTTGGAAGTGAGGGTCAAATTGCTTGTGGAGAGACAGAATTGGAAAACCCTTTGTGGAAGGGTTCTGTTATGATAACGGCTCTGTAT
>VXAU01004943.1:147285-184394 GCA_013399695.1 Formicarius rufipectus
TGAGGTTTAGCCCTGTGCAGTACACAAACTGAGTGTAGAGTTCATAAAATAAAAATTAATGTCTGGTCCAAACAGTGAGAAAGAGACTGACCTTATATTTATGACAGTGCTAGTCCCAGGACTAAATCAAAGAGCACAGTCCTTTAGATATGTTCTTACTTACATGGTAAAGTTCATATTTGATCTATATGACCATTGAAACAATCATTCCTCATCCTTTTTGGCCTTTCCCTCAGGTACATAAGAAGTAGTACAGTGAAAGGACAATTTGCTTCTCCAGTATGAAGACAATTATATTAGCTTTTAATTGTGCTTGAGCTTGTGTAATTCCCATTCAGACTTTTGCTGGAGGTCAAAAATATTAAGCTATTTGCTCCTTATTTCACATAAACTTACAATAGGAGGGCTGAAGGGAGTACTGAGGCTAAAGAGCATCATCAAGTTGAGCAATTCTCCCAAAGGTGTTATCATGAACCTGATGAATTTACATGTGTTTTGTTTGCACTACAGAAAAGTGAATTTAATTAGAGAAAATTCTGAAAAAATCCATTAAGAAGGAGTTTTTAAACAGCTTTCAGAAAGTATCTACTGCTTCAAGAACATTTTTTTTATTTATTTTCCCCTTTACTTATGATTTCTGTACTGAATGTGTCAAAAGTGTTAATTTTGTTGTAAAAATAGTTTCATCATTTCCTGGACTAAGCAGTTAACATGGAAATATTTTATTATAATGAACCAACTGCTCTTAATCTTAAAATAGAACTCACAGCTTTTCGTGAATTATTGTGGAATTTATTTTGCTTTAATCTGCTGTGATGACAAGTGTAATATAAATAAAAATGTGAAGAAGAAAAATGTTCCATTGAGCCAAGAATAGAAGTCAGGAGACATAGGTTAAGATTTTTCAAAACCCAAACCTAAAGTTCAGACCAGAATCATTTAATTGCATACATAAAAAATAACCTGAATGCTCAATTGTTCTGAGCCTTCATTAAATTCTGGTTAGCTCAAGGAAAACCACTGTGCATATAATTAGCTGGCAAAAGTCAAGTTCCTTCTATAGGCACCTGAGTATGGATATAAAAGCTCACCTTTGGGATCTAATAAAGAATAAAATATCCAGAAAATTATTTGTATTTAATTCTGCTATACTAGATTATTTTGGGGTTTGGTTGGTTGTTTTCGTTTTTGTTTTGTGTTTGGGTTTTGTTTTGTTTTCATTCTCAAATTGCTCTATTTGAAGTCTAGGCATCAAGGGATGAGTTTGTATGTGCGAATTTTATTTATTTCTTTCTATTCTAAAGAAAAAAATTCTCCAGACTTCATGACTGTAGAGAAGAACCATTAAAAAGAACTATTGGAAAAACAACTGAAGTGCAAATTCCAGGGAAGCAAAAACAAATTAAAAATAGCACTGAGAAGTATAAACCGTGTGATTTTAAACACATCTCATAATTATAAGGGTGGAAATCACTCAGAATTTCTTAATATTTATTCTTATACACACCATGATAGGCAAGTTGTTTAACCTTTCCATACCTAACTTCTTTTCTGTATGTTTTAGCTGAAATAATACTATTTACTCTTCTCTCAGGATATTAGGATATTTAATTTAATAATGCCCGTGAAACACTTCATTAATCATAGAGGGAAATCATACAGAAACATGGATTATTATCATTATTAATTAAGTAAATTAATCTCCTAAGTTTGGAATTATTATAGTCAGGTAGTTTATTTTTTTAAGAGTATACTGTACTATGAGTTCTAAAAGAATTTTTCAGCAGCCTTGGAAGAAAATACATTAAATTATAGTGCTAGCAAACTTGGATTTATAACCTTATTAAAATTTTCAGGTTTTTAAAGGACTCATTATTTCTTCTGTTGAATTGATGAGTAATTATTATGCAAATCCCCTTGCATTTCTTTATGGGTAACCTTTGGACTGGCATTTTAACTAAATATTATGTAAGATTTTTGATAAAACACAAATGAATACTAACGGAAACAATGACAGCAGTTATTGCACATGTAAAATATTCTCTGGAGTCTGAACATTTTTAAATATAACAGGTTGAATACTTTGACAATAAAAACATTCAGTGATGCCTTTTCTTGTTCTCAAATACACCGTTAGATTAAAAGGGCTCAGTTTCTGAGCTGATCATGTATTTTAATTAGAAGTGAATGTGCTATTCTATGACAAACTATAGTGCTATCTAAATAATAAGAAACAAGACCTGTTTTTGAGGACATCTTATCATCAACAGCATCATCACTGTCCAGTAAAATATAGTATTTGAAGTGCTCACATATTATGCAAAGCATCCTTTTTCTTAATAATTGCAAAGCAAGGAGAAATCACTTCTGATCCTACTGCAGCAAACCAGTAATTTTTTTCTGCTAGCTTCAGTACACTAAACTTTCGCATTCCTCAGTGTTCTAGGGCAGCTCACTACATGCAGTTGCATTCAGGGGTTTCATGAAATAGAGAAGGATTAGTCAAAAACTGTGAAGAGCCTCAGCTTCTCTGAGTTTTGCAGGTATCTGCTGAACTTAGCCATCAAACAGAGACAAAGAGGATAGCTAAATACAGGACCAGGAATCTCTGCGGTGAGGTGGGTGATCATTTGAAGATCCACATATTTTGGACAGAATCCTTTCCTAAAAGCTCCACATGTATCTGCCTGTAAGAGGTACCTGACAAGAAGTTTACTAGCACTCATGTTGTTAAAGAATACATTCAGTGCAGGTAGCTCGGTGTGCAGCTGCAGTGTGAGCTGCAGGTTTTGCTCAGGTAGGGGACAGGTGCTCGAGCCTGAGGCAAGAGGCCATAAACTGCTGACCCTTTGCAAAACAAAGGGTCTGGGGACCAGTGGCACTGGCCAGGGGACCTGACACTGAGAGACACAGCAGGAGGCAAGGATACTAGACTTTTGTCCTCTTAGACTGTGAGGGTAAAAACAGCAGGGATTCCTTTGTTCAGGGTCCCTCCTCAGAGGCACCAGCTCAAGCTGTTATTGTGGTATTTGGTCATTGCATTATGATTAAATTATTTTAAAGATCTGCACATCTGAGGCTGTGCTATGGGAAACCTGGGGTAGAGCTGATAAGGAAACCTGGTCTGACTGTATGAGTGTAAGGGGTAGCTCTGTAAGTCCTAGCTCAGATGGTGCAACAGTGACTGCCAGAGTGGCTGCTGGGTGGTCAGACAGGGAAGTTTCCTTAACGTCACTAAGTTGGTGTTTATGTTTTTGAAAATTGTCCCTTTATTCTTGAAAACATGTTATTTTTCATGGCACTCTAAATAATAACAAAGTTTAAATCTTTTTATTTGTCCTGCTTTTAAAGAAATTTCTCCCTTTTTTATCCCCCATGGTCCTTTTTTTTTTTTTTTTTTTTTTTTTTTTTTTTTTTTTAACTCGTTTTCATAGTGACAAGAACTTCAGAGCTTCATTTTACACTAATTAAAGAAACTTGGAAGTACAGATTCCTACAACTGCATGATCCCAGGACTTCAGCATTTATGAAATGTGTCAAATATTAGAAAGCTTGAAAAAAATTACCCCAGACTGACAATATTGTCTAGTTATTTTGATTCTCAACATGCTTTTTCACACTATAATAATTTATCCATTTTTATTATCAGACTTGATATATTCCATTGATGTGTTCAATTTGTTTTTTTAAAGGAAGACAAAAATACTACACTTTACATCTTATTTTTCCTACATATAAATGAAATGTTGTCTATCTTCTCTGAAACAGCTAACTATTGACAATTAGAACTGTTCTGAGTTTATGTAGTAGTCTAAGACAATATAAATCCTAGAAGACAGTATATCAGACTACTTGAGTTGTGTCACCTAGAATGTGACATCTGAACTTGCTGGCATGTGAAGAAGAAAACTAAAGAATGAAAGACAATTAAGAAGACTGGAATTATGTTAGACTAGTTGACTTTCTAAAACCAGGTCTATTTGCTGCTTTCTAGGAAACTATTCAAGTTATATTAACTTTGGCTGAAGGTGTTGAGATATTTACTAGTCAGCCAGTTTATCTTCTTGACTATTGTGGTTTAGGAATGGCATTCTCAAATTCAGTGCTCCCACTGAAACCACGTGCCACTGTTCATTCCCCCCTTCCCTTTGCTCTCCCCTCTGCGGTGGGTTGGAGAGGAGAATTGGAGTTACAAAAAGTAAAGATCATAGGTTTAAATAAGAAGAATTTACCGGAAACAGCAATGAGATAAGAAAACAAACAGTAAAAATTCTAATGACAGAGGGCAGAGCATACAAGAAAGGGGTGAATGATTCACGCAGAAACAACATTTCCTGAGCTCTTCCTCCACCATGCTATGCAGATCCATAAGGAACACCTTCTCACGGGAAGAGACTCCCTTCCCCTACCCCTGACAATCATATGAGGTGGTAAAATACCCTTTGGGTCCTAACCATGCCCTCTCCTGACTGCAGCAAAAATTAACCCCATCCTGACTGGAACAAGGATAATCTCCTAATAGAATTATATGGCATTACATTTGGGATCATTATGAAGAAAATTTCTACATATCTGTTACATGGTTAAATATGATTAAATTATAGAATTCAGTGTGACCAATGTTTTCAAGAAAGACTATAGCTTTTCAAGATACAAATTTCCTGAGAACAAGCTTAATCAAAAAAAATCATGTGTTGCAAACTCTTAGGTAGATGAACAGATAGGCTTCATGATTCTTTATATTTCTGAAGTTTTCCCACTTGCCTGCCAAAATCTCTGAAATGGTAAATTCTTTGAAACAGGATGGAATGCCTTGAGATAAATTCATTTAAGCAACACAGAAAGAGAATTAAACAAGATTACAAGAAGACAGAGTTTAAGAATTTCATAGAAAATATTGTGTGAAATGGAACTGTAAACTGAAATTTTGGGTTTTAGTTGTGGTAGTCCTTTAGGAGAGTTTCATTATGTCCCTCAGTAATTTGATCTAAGATGAAATAGAATTGTGACACATGGAATAAAACCAGGCAATCAACACCTCTTGCCCATCATTGTACACATTATTTAGAAGGCAAATTTAGTATGTCAGAAGGATGCTACTATTCTGAGAACACTGTTTAAATCTCCTTTATCAAATTAGGAATCTTTTCCTTTTCATTCTCATACACTCCTGCTCCTTCAAATAAATTTTCTTTTTTCCTCCCTCAAGTTACTTAATTTGATTTTAAATTTGAATTTCTTAGTATTTACTGGATCAGGCAGTATAACCCACTATCCCTTAAAATTATCATTTATCACCCCTTACCCACTGCTTCACATCCATCATGATAATTTTGCACTGGGCAAAGTGTCAAAAATGCAAAAAAATAATGCATCTTTGAAAAGAGAAAATGAAGAGCAGGTTGTAAAACAAAGCTGCAACTTCTTTGGGGATAATAGATAACTTCTCTTTCAGTTTCTGAAGATTTAGTAATGTTAAATTAAACCTACCATATGATCTGTGCAGACATACATTGGTCTATGTCAGAAGAACATTCAGTTTTCTTATCAGCTATTGGTTTGCATGTTTGTCTCTACCTTGTAAAGCAGAGATGTATCAGCATGCTGTTTAAGGAGGTCACTAACCTTGGTTTTATTATTTTCTTCCTTATGAAGCTCTTTATTGACATTTTATGGAGTCTTGTAATATGCTGCAATAGGTTGAGGAATTCTAATATGTTGAGGAATTAACATACTTCTGAGGTAAATGTTACAATTACACTTTGCTGAATTATTAACTTTTGACTTCCTCTAGCCATAGCTAAGCATTAGTCATACAAATTATTTTGAACTGTTAAAGAATTTCTTTTTTTTTTTTAAAGTCCAGAAATATTTTAATTGTTGGTATTTTCATGAATAAAAGCAAATAAGACTTCCTCCTAAATAAAAAATATGTTTAAATTATATTTTGTGTTTGTAAAAATTCTTTTTTTTTTTCAACTTAGTATTTTTTTTTCATAATGGAACTCATTAAATCTATTGTCTTCCAGTTTGAATTACTTGTTTAGATAAAATACATTTTCTAGAGTAGAAAATAAAAATTTTGAAACTCAGATCTGCAAGATTCATTCTTTTTCCTTTTAAAGAAAATGAATGACTCAAGAAACACAGAGATAGTGTATTTATGCTTAATCTGCTCAAGGTACAGAGACTGTCAGCAATGACCAGACCATGAATCATTGCCATATTTTACCTTGCCCTCAACTGGAAGGAACAGGAGCGACTTTCTCAGGAACTGTGTTCTCTGAAATAAGTAATCTTGCTTGAGTAATTAAATTTAATTAAACATAAAGAAAATATCTATTTCTAAAAGTGAGCTAGATAAAAGATGGAAGTATAATTTCAGTTCTTTATTTTCCTTGACTTCATGCTAATGAGGAGAAAAAAACTAAACAATTTAAGTTTTTACATGGAAAATGTCTTTTATTACTCAAAATGTTAAAACCATTTCTTGAATGAACCTCTCAAACCCAGTGTCTATAGACCTGTCAGAATAATATTTAAAATGAGTGAATATGGTCAGTGTATTAAAAAAAAAATCAGGCATTTTAAGTAGCAGTGTAGCAAGATTAAAGGCCAATCTTTTAGATATAATTGCACTTGAAAGAGTGCCTATTAAGTTAAGAATTGCAACTACAGTGCTTATTGCACATTTCTAGATCGGAAAAAAAAAAAGTAGATGGTACAGGATGAGAATACTGTATTCTTTAAGACAGTGACCCCAGGAAAGGAAATTTGCAGTCATTGTACAGTAGAACAAACTAGTGATGCTAACATCCTTTTGAGATTTCTTGTCAGAAATGTATGTGGGTAAAAAAAAAAAAAGTCCTTCCATATGGCCTTTGTACTTCCTGAATTTGAGGGATGTTGTAGCTTTGCTCCATTCCTGACCTTTGGGTGTGCCTTCTTAGATGGAAGGAGTGACTGAGATGTTACAGTGCCTGTGCAATATAACTGCCTTAGGTCTAGCAATTGCCCATGTTTTTTCTTCTCAGTACCCCATATTTCTTGTGTAGAAATCCAACAAATAAATAACCAAAGATAAATAGTGGTGATTACAACAAAAGTAATGCTTGTTTATAAAGAGGAGACTGGTGTGTCAGATGCTAATACATAGGCATAAGCAGCTATGCAGCCCTGTCAAGAGCCAGTGCTAGCGTGGAGGATAAACTTCTCTCTTTCCCACAAACATATTCCTTGTCCTAGTAAATACACCTGTAATGCTGACAGCACCTAGTAGTCTATCAGATATTTCAAAAGTAGCATTTTAGAATAATTACTCTGGTTGATAATCCACAATTCTTTCCACTGACATGCTGTGAATTTCATTGATAACTTGGGGTTTCCATGCTCTGTTCCATAACATAATTCATCCTTTGGCCCCTTGGAACACATATCTCCTAGCTGGCATTCTTATTAGGAATGACTAAATATCACCACTGGTTCATACTCATTTATGCTACTATCAAGTGACCTGCTTAATGCAGTTGTAAATAAGAAAAGCTGGTAGCTATAAAACTGCATGGCGAATCCTCAAGGACAACATTACCTTTGACAAACTGGCAAAATACTTAAAAAACCTGAAAAACTGTAGTTTGAAATTCATAAAAATGAAGTTTTCAGCTTTAGTGTTATTCTAAAAATATATTTTCCTTTTATACAACATGATTTTTTTCTCTTTGTATTCCTCTGTACACTTTAAAGTGACATTTAGCTAATGTAGCAAGAAGTCACAACTGTTTAGGAGGGCTGCAAGACCACAGCCCACAATGTTTTAAGCATATGAAAACTGAAGACTGAGGGTAAGGAGTATTCTACTGGGTCACTAACTATTGTTCTTGAAATGTTCCAGGGAATCACTTCCTTGATGACTAGAGATTTTTTCCCCTTATTTATAGCATAAATTTATTCTTAGTGCTTACACATTTATTTTCATGCCAACAATATGCAACAATATGCTTTGTCTTCTATAGTTCTTTTTCCTCCTAAGTGGTTATCCAATGATGTATTTAAAAAAGCAGTCATAGCCCCTCTCAGTCTGAATTTTGCTAAAAAAATTATTTAAAAAGTAAATGGAACAGACTCTTCAAGCCTCATAAGGTTTTTTATTCCTTTGATGAAGAATATGCAATAAAAATAATGCACCTTTAGTAGGTAAAATATGCAATTATTTCTGCAGCTCTGATTACTATTATTTAACATGATGCATATTTTATCCTACCAATAGTTTTGAGTCCAAAGCACTAAGAAAATCAAAAGGAACATGCATATTAGCATATTTTGCTAATATAAATGGTACATGATACATTAAATACATGTTCATGAAAGATTTTCTAAATAGTTTAGGTCCAAAATACATTGGTACCACCTTGCTATCCTCCATATTATGTTAAAAGTATACAGAAGGTTGCATATTATTTTTAATAATTTCTCCCTTGTAACAATGAATGTTAGATTTTTAATGTAATGTGAATTATAATTATTTTTTAAATCATTGTTCAGAATGAAAGGCAATTTGAGTCACTTAACTATAGAGTTGTCAATATGTGAGAACAGTACAATATAATATTTATCTCTGATTATCAGAAATGCTCCAGTCCCTTACTTTAGTGGACTTTTGATGGATTCTCCCCAGTAAATCCATCTCACTTGTACTTGGGAGTCAAGAATTGGACAGAGGATTCCAGGTATGACAAGTAGTTTAGGTGTGAAGATAAAAACATTTTACATGTGACAATCCATTTTATTACAGAATTTGTATGTAATGTCTTTATTTTTATAACTTTTGTATTGTATCATGTATAGTTTACCCAGTTACTAGTAAGGCAGTACTTTTACCTATTGAAGTAACATAATAGGGACCAGAGTGTTCATCAAATAGCCTTAGCTAGTCTATCAAAATAAACATATGCTAGGAAGCTAAAAGTGAGGAATTTAAGAAAAACATTGATTGTTTATCGATAGAATCATATCTCCTACTCTTGTACACAAGGTTTTTTGGCTTGGTTTTGTTGTTGAGCTGTTAAACCAGGGTCCAAGTTTAAACGTTAATATAAAAAGATCGTTTTCTGTAAGCAGGTAGGATGACTTACATTAAAGATTGTGTCAGAGCATGTGACTCAGGCCACAACAAAGTAGAAAGGATTGCGTAGCTTAAGGACAGAAGCAAATGATGACAAAAATTGTGTGTATGCCAAACACATGAAAGAGTGTTTGGATCACTGATTTAATGGTGGAAATTACTGTATAAATAGAGCAATTAAGAAAAATTGCATTTGAATAGCTACCAATAATATGTTTCCGATTGGAGTAATCAATTTTTCAAATTTATTATAAATTTCTTCTGACACGTATGTTTAAAGGTTTTCCTTGTCAAAAAGAAATACAATTAACCATTTACCATTTTAAATAAGAGTGTGAAGACACGATAATGTCCTGAGTTTCAATGAAATCAGGTTTGTTAATTTAAAACATTCCCTAATGAAAATGGTATTTAAAGACCTGCCTGACTAGTTAACAGCAAACCTGTCTTACTTCCTCAAATTCGGCTTTGAAAATGGGTATTCTTTTCTTGGTATTTGCAATAGGGGGAAAATGTAAGGATAGCAATTTAATTTCAGCAGCAAATGTAAATTCTGCTTGCTTTAGGAGTCTCAATGAAAGGTACAAATCAGGAACCTCTGCAAGACGTACCTTCAGAGTGAACAGATCCCAAGCCACCCTTTTAGACAGCTCACTCAGTAATGATAGTTTTCATCTAATTCTTCAAAGCAATCTGTAGTGCAGGCTCTACATTTATTTTCACAACTTAAGTGTGGGGTAATTGAGAACTAGAATTTAACCCTTCCCTTTCCACACTGTTGTAGGATACACGGATTTTCCATCAATGCTAAACAGATTCAACAGTATTTTCTGCATTTATTTCTGAAACTTAAAACAGAGTCAAGTAACAATATTCACACCATAAGCAATTAATGCACAGGCACATAGACAAAGAGATGTTTGCATCTACATCCATGTGCCTAAAGTTACTTATCAAAAATTCCCCTTGGGTTCAGCAAAATGCTCACACCAAATCCCTCAGTATTTCTCAGCAGGCATGGGTTGTACCTTGAGTAGAGTGTGTGTATGTGGGTATCCGCGTAGACCTCACCATCAGTAATGGTATTTCAAGTACTGCAGACTTGTTGATGAGCTCTGAGAAGTGTCCCGCTCACAGGGAGATGTTGGCACAGCCCACTGCAGTTCAGGAGAGCAAAAGGACCTCATCTAGGACCACTGAGATGATTGCCTTCAGTCATCAGTCAATTTTTATCCTGGCCATAACCCAAGTCAATAATTACTGAAATTATTCATTAAGAATGGTACCATTTCATTCGACTAAAATCCATTTTTTCAGAAGGTCTTGTAGCAAGACCATTTCACTTGGGCAATGATTCAGGCAAATGATTTACCAAGATTAACAAGGACAGCTACTTATCCTGTTTCCCACTTTGATCAGGTAGCTGATGTTCATGTTACAGTCAAAATTGTTTCCATTTACCATGCAAGAGCTCCTAGTATGGTCAAGGGATGCTTCACCCCTCAGCTGGTTTGGTCAAGGCTTATCAGGAGATCCTGAAATTGCAGAGCAGTCATGAGTTAAACTGCATTTAGATAACTATAAGTAATGTACAAATAAAGAATCTATTTTGAAGGAAAATACCTTTACTTAAAATTTCATTCAAAGTATTTAAGACTTTTTTCTACCAATAAAACAAGTACCGAATTTAGCAAATGATCTTTGAGTGGCAAAAAAAGAAAAGAAACTGGATTGTCTGACTGAAAATATTATCTGCGTCAAAAGGACATATAGCAGGAGAGACATTCTGTCGCCTCAGCAAATGGGGTCCACAAAGCTTTGACCTAGTGTCTTCTTCAAATTCTCCATTAGGACCATCAAAGACATATGTGCGAGACCTGTTTCTGCCTTGAGGCCCTCAGTAAAGTAATAGCCTTTCCTGGCATGGGGCAGCTTCCCTCAGGGTCTGCTCCATGGCTCAGGATGCCAGTTCAGCCCAGCCAGGGCCCCCAGACCCTGCTCCAGTGATGTGTCTGGCCTGTCAATCTTGGGCAGGTTGATTTTCTGAACTGATCTCAGATGTATTTTTTCTGCCTTTCCTATTGCTTGTTCACCCCTCTGCTGCCATCTGGGTGCCCTGACTACCTTCTTCCAGTTGTGGAACAGTGACTGTGACTGGGGTGACAGTGTAGCTGCCCGTGGCCACCCACTCTGGAAAGCAGCAGCTCTCTTGCTGCCCATGATATCCTGCCAGCTACTCTGCCTGGATAGCCCCAAGTCTTGGGCATCTCTCCGGCAAAAAGTTTTTTCAAGTGCTGTTAGTTTACCTTGCAGAGCTGAATTCTTAAATCGTTCCTACTAAGAGCAAGTGCGTGCTTGTGCAGCCATTAGGAAAGTGAACTAACTAGTTCACAACCAGCACTATTGAGAGATTAATGCCACGCTATTGTTAACAAAGACATTTGAGAACCTCAGAATTAGACTTTCCAATTTTTTTTGGTTTGGCTGTGCAGTAGTACAAATGCCAGGAGTCCACAGAGAGAACAGTGCAGAAGGCAGCCTGCAAAGTACTATAAAGTCTCATAAGGAATCAGATTTTAATTAGGCTGCTTGAATAGTAGAACTGCATCTTGCAGCAACAAAGCACAGTGTCTGACCTAGTACCTTATGGATTGGTGCTGTAAGGGTACCTAAAGTGAGATTACAGGGTTGTGATTTCCTCTAGTTTGGGTGAAAAAGGGGACCCTCAGACCTGCATCTCTCACCTTCCCCCAGCCCCTGATCACCCTCGCAGTACTTTCTGCGGTGTTAGGCAATTACCGTGAGTCCATCCCACTGAAAATAAATCATGTAGCAAAAAGAATCATGAACGAATAAATTAAATGCAGATTCATTGGATAGCAAAGAGAGAACTGAGAGCATTTTGTGGGCAAGAAGGGAATAGATTTAGAAAAAAAATTAGTTCCCTTGAGACATCCTTCTGAGGAAAAGTGTCTTGGAAGATGCCATGCTTGTGTAGGGCCAACATTCACTGCCTGTAGCTTGGATTGGGCTTTCCCTCCTCCTCTGGAGGAGGAAGATTTGATGCTGGGATCTTGGTCCCATGTCTCATGTGACAAATTGATCTATTTGCTGAAGGAAACATTGGGACATTTGTCACATTTAAAAAATGGACGGTTTTACAAACTAGGCATGTTTGGGGAGTGGTACCTGTTATAAACTTCAAACTTAGTTTTTAAGAGTTGCATCTCTGTGGATCTGAGCTTCATGATCGATGTGATGTAAACATATAGTCTTAAAGCACACATTTTCCATGGACTGAAATGTAGATCTTGAGGCGACTGGTGATTTCTTCTTGACTGTTTTGTATTTTCAGTAACCATTTTACCTTGATAACAGGATTCTTAGGAAACCTGGGAAATATTTTCTTTGTGTCATGCAAATATTTTTATGTGTATTTAGATATGTCATTAATTTCTCTGTGCTTCATCCTTGTATCTATAAAATGATAAAAGCTTTTTTTATTGTTAGTGTCTGAAACATATGTCTATTTTTTAGATATAACACCATCTGAAAAGAATCAAATACACAAAGTGAAAAGGAAGTTAGCATCCAGAATCCAGAAAACCTTGCAAGAAACTGGTATTAAAATAAATTCTGAGAAGTGATAGCTTTGAATGTGAATTAAATTTTCAGATAATGAAGTATTCACTGGTCATAGCATAGGGAACACAAACCTTATGTTGTAAACTCCATTAGTTTTTTCCATCTGAAGTTCTCTTCTTCCAGTGCAGATCTATTTTTCACATAAAAGTCAATGAAATTGTGAAAAAGTTGCCAAATTCTGCCATCATATAGAATTAGTGCTTGGAAGTCTAACCTTCACAAACAGAAGGAAATTTTAGCCACAGCTGGGGAAAATCCTGCATATTCTGGTTAGCTGTAATGTTCTGTAACCTCAGGCCTTTAAAATAAGGATTCAGGTTATAATAGAAAATTGAACTGGGACTTTCATTAATTATATGATACGTATCGATTTGTATTGCTTTTCATTAAGAAAAAGACATAAAATATGCATTGTATAAATGTCTTAATCATCTACCTTACATTTTAATTCTGCTCAAGATTATCTAAATCATTAATCAAAATTAGTTCTGTGTTGTACAGTTTATACTTTAAAATGCACACATTCTTTACCATTAAGGACACATACTACCTCTTCCCCCTCCTTTTATTTTTAAATGCTCTTTTATTTGATCCTCATTAAGGGGATAAGCATTAGAAGGGCAAAATCCAAATCTATACATAAAGCAGTTATTTAATTTAGCATAAATTATGTAATTCATTAGGTTGTACCTAAACTTCATTTTCCAAATGGTATTTCAAGAGGTTATTCAGCCAAAACTGATTCTTATGGTCAAATATTTCTTACATTGAGGCAATTTACCCATATTTAGAAAACAAAGTGAATTGCTCAAAAGTCTAATTTATAAAAGACTAAGCATTTCATGAGCAGTTATACACTATACTAATAATTTCAAATGTTCATTTCCTTGCCTTTAAAAAAAATAAAAATAGTCAGTATGCAGGACCAGATTAACAGAACTAGCCTATTATAAGTATGGTCTTCTTTGTCATTTCTTAATATAAAAACATTTCCTAGAGCACATAAAACTTTAAATAAGCACTGTTTTGCTGTGTTAAAGGAGCATCAGAGTAAAATATGCAGATTTTTTGTAGGACAATGATAGTTTTGAAGAAATTGCAGTAATTCAGGAAAATGAAGGCAGTACAAATTGATTTAAATTTTTTTAAAAAAAGATTTATCATTCTGAGAAAATCTTTACATTTGATTATAACCTGTGATTCAGTTGTAGAATGAGGTAAACACATTTCTACAGAATTGAACACTTGTATCCTGAACAGGAACATATTTGTGAGTAGATCCAACAGAAGCAAATTTGTCTAAAACAAAATTTAAGAGATAGTAAAAACTGGAAAATTGATGAATATGCTGAAAATGTATTCATCCTTGCTTGAAACTAGATTTCTGGGTGTCTTGGTAACTTTGTTGGAGAAGGAACACAGCTATTAAAAGTGACTTGAAGTTATGCAGCAGGCCCTGAGCTGGGGGTCCTCCCTTTGCTAAGACAGGAGCCAACCACAAGAAGATACTTTGTGGACTAGGACAGTTTTTAGTTATCTATGTGTATTAGTCCTGTCTCCTCTTAGAGATATGGAAGGACTTTACAAGATGTCGCAAGCTATACAGAAATTCTTTGTGTTCCCTCCCCCGCCCTGGTGGTTCAGGTGTGGAGAAGAGCTTACCTTATGATGAAACATGGTGACTGGATTTCCCAAGCCCTAGTTAGCATAACTCATCCCCCTTATTAACATGTCCTGCCTCCTCATTAACATAGCCCGCTCCTTGGTTCTATATATTGTGGTGTGAGTGTTCAATAAATGTTTCAGCTTGTAACCCCCAGAGGTGGACCGTGTAGATTATTGACTGACCAACATGCTGTTTTGCAAATCCCCAGCTGTTATAGATGCCTAGCTCAAACCTAGACCTGAGTAAGTTCCTGAAACAAAAATACCTACATGCAGAAAACATTCTATGTGGCAGAAATAAAGATTGTTCCATCTTTCATAGCATAATCTTATTGAATCAGAATGTTGATGCCCAGCTATACAGGCTTTTCCCCTAGAGTTGGCATTTACCTTAAAAACCCAGTGGGACAGTGGAGAGGGACAAGAGAATACCAGAGAATGGGATAGACACTAGATAGTTTTTGTTTGTATCATTTTAACACTGTGTAATTTAAAGTATCAATACTGTTATTGTAGCAAGGGTAGTAAGAAGAATTTTTTTATTGGAGTACAGACAGTTGCATATACAGTGTACTCCTTTTGCTGGCAACAAGATTTCATGCAACATGTCAGTGGTAATTCAAGCAGCCTATTCTGTAGTTTGAATGGAAGAGATTTGTTGGTGATGGTACCATAATTTTCCAGTTAGCAAAATGCAAGGATATTCATTCCACTCTGTCAATTTGCCAATTGGCACTGGAATATGGAACCCAGGAAGAAGATGAATTTAGTCTGTGGGTGCCAGTTTGGAAGGAATAACTCTGATTTCCACTCCCACATTTTAGTTTATATACTTGATTTTTCTAGTAGTCATAGGTTGCAAGGTTTTTGCAGCCATTTTTCAGGGTTCTTCTCTTCTAAAAGTCAAATATTCAAATAACAACTATTTTAATAAATATTTTAATGTGATAAATCTGTGTAGAAATCATTCATGGAGCTTAATTGTTATCTAAAGATTTTGCAAAAAGTAGTTATTTGAGGGTTTTAGTCCGTTTCTGTTAATTCACTTCATTTTTCTCTTGCCCACCCATGTCCTTGACCATCTGTAATGCAGCAGTAGCTGTCAGTAAAAACATAGCTGTTTTTGTTTCAAAAATACAAGAAACTTCTTCAAGGGGCACTAGACTTAGCACAGACATCTATTAAAGATTCATAATTCAGACTTCCTTCTGTATTTGAAGTCTGTACCAATATTTATGTTGAAATGAAGAGGAACATAAAGTTCTTAGAAAGATACAAATTTAAGTTAGGATATTATAGGAAAATGTCTGTTTTTGCTTTCACTAACCAATATTTTTATATGCTGACATAATTTACCAACTAGACTGAACAAATGAAGGCAATGTCCTGAATAATGTCATTCTCACAGTAAAACATCAGTATCAAAGTAGGGAATTTGAACACATGAAAGGAAAAGGTAATGGCATTATCCTTGAATCTTCATGACTTTCTTAAAGGTGAATGTATTAAATAAGAACTGCTGAAGTGTTGTTGGAACTGTTTTATGCTTCCCATCTGTTAGTCGTAATACTACATCAGCTAATTAATGCATGTTACCTTGTGTGTAAAACATGTACTCTGGTGATTGCAGGGTCAACCCAAAAGTGGTTGTTTGGAGCTGTTTGATTTTTTTTTTGTGTGTCAGAAAGTTAGGGATTTTTACAATGAAGATTTCTTTTTCCATTAAAATATTCAAGGTTTAAAAATCTATACAAATTTTTTTTTAATTTTTGAAACTTGTGCAGAAAGAATTTATCTTTAAATAATTTCTTTTTGCTTTCTAGAATGCTTTGTTTTAAAAATTCAAAAGGATTTTGTAATACTATTTTGTCTTTATTTTTCTGTACACTGCATTTGATGTAGCTGATAGCGTGTTTCCACTGACATGTCATAGTATAGATTGTCAAAAATTGTGTTATGCCATGACAGTAGCAATGGTGCACAACTAATTAAATCCAATAAAGGCTGTCATATTTGCTTTATTTTTTTGTGTGTGTTTTGTTGTTGTTGTTGTTTTCTGTTTGTTTGTTTTGTTGTTTTTTTTCAAATCTTGAAGGGCAGCTGCTACTCTAACACTGCAGAAAAGTATTCCAGACTGAAACTGTTATCCTTTTTGTTTGAAGTGATGCGATTGGCACTCCTGAAGGAGGAGATGTCATCCAGAGGGACTTGGACAAACTTGAGAACTGAGCCCATGGGAACCTCATGAGGTCCAACAAGGCCAAGTGAATGGTGCTGCACTTAGGTTGTGACAACCTCATTACAAATACTGTCTGGGGGATGAACAGATCAAGAGCAACCCTGCAGAGGAGGTCCTGGTGGTTGAGAGGCTGGACACGAGCCCGCAATGTGCTCTTGTGGCCCAGAAAGCCAAATGTATCCTGGGCTGCATCAAAAGGAGCAGGTTGAGGAAGGTGATTCTGATCCTTTAATCTAGTCTGGTCGGACCCCACCTGCAGTGCTGCATCCAGCTCTGAGGTCACCAGCATAAGAAGGACTGATGGAGTGAATCTGGAGTAGTGCAAGAATCAGAAAAGGCCTTGACTCTGTGTAAGCACTGCCCAGCAGTAGTTAAAACATCCCTGCTTTATCACCACTGTTTTCAACCCAAATCCAAAACACAGTCACATGCCAAGTACTGTGAAGAAAGTGTGCTCTGTTCCAGCCAAAACTGGTACATCCAGAAAAGACATTAAATATTTCTGCCTTTATAATAAGAAATATCATGATCAGTTTTGTAGACAGAATTTTCATAGACTCATAGAATGATGATGTACAAAAAAAGTTTTAATAACTGTAAATCATGATGACTAAGATTATGTCAGGCTTTTGTCAGTTAAAAGGAAAAGGTGCTATAGCAATGGAATACTTCAGATACTTAATGAAAGCCAGGATTTTATGTCATTCTAGATACTGAGTGAAATAAGGGTATTGGTCCAGATTTCTATCATCTATATGTGAAGAACATGTTTATCGATTTGCAGAGTTGGTGAGAACATGTCTATACTGGTGCAATGTTCAGCCATCTGTGTACAATGCCTTAAAGTCTCAGTTTGCCTCTGCCAGTAATTCTGTCTTCTAAATTAGCTACCTCCATTATTTCTCTAACAGCTTTCTTGGTTGCTAAAGACTTTTGGCTGAAAAGAAAGGGAAAAATCCCCAATAATCACACTTGGAATTTGCTAGTTATATTTTAATGAAGTATTTTTATGTTGCAATTTTACAGATGGCCAAATCAAATTTATCCAAAGAAAGAAAATTAATGACTCCTGCAAGGGTTCTTTTTTTNCTCTATTTTTTGCCTCATATAAATCTTTCTTGCTTTAAAATTAGGACTATAATAACATTTTTTTAGCTCTTAGGCTCTGTAATAGTGGAAAAATTAGAGTGCTTTAGATCTTTCAATGTGATAAAATATTTTTGCTTGCTTTACTAGAAAGATCTATTATTAATGGTACTGGAGCTCAGCTTTTGATGACTTTTCTATTTCCTACATGTTCAATGCCATATTTTCTGTAAACTACTTTGTTAACTGCCTCTCATCCTACTTGTGCTAATATATTTTGTGTCGAGATTCAGGTGTAAATCTACTGGCAAACAGGTTTTGTAACTTGCAAGACTCACAGAAAAAGAAAAAAAAAATGGAGCAAATGTTTTTAAACAACTAACACTAGTTTTATTGTACGTTGTTTGTAAATAAGATGAAATACTGCCAAACACCTGGCTGTGATTACTTGACTAGTAATAATATGGCCATAGTTAACAAAAATTGACATTGAAGTATATTAAGCATAATTTAAATAAGGAAAAAAGAGGCATTCATTATTACCTATTAATAGGACCTTCAGAACAAGTACAAAAATTATGTATTTAATTAGAGGTAATAACTGAAAACAAACTTGAACTTAGTTCTTAGTTGCATTAACTGCTTTATGTATGAATCTTCAGTGTAGTTCTTTGTCCCTTATACAACACCAAAGAGAAGGCTGGGTGCCCCAAAGAAAAGTAGATCCTTGACTATATTCATCAGAGAGATTAGGAAGATAAAGAATCTGTTTTTTATGAAAGTATTCCAGTAGGTGTCTAAACAAGAACATGTATCTGTTTAGTTTATATTATTTTCTGTTCTATCTGAAATTGGCCTGGATGCCAAACCTTGGAACTTTTTCTACTACTGAGCATATCTGCAACTGAGTATATTTGTGAGCTGTTGCACGCTATCAGCCACCACTGACACCTGTGAGGGACAAGAATATTCATCAGGAGGTCTCCACTCTGCAAGATTAGATGACAGGAACAGAGGATATGGGATTATTATCATTAATAACCATGCTGAATATACAAGAGTTTGCAAACTTTTTACAGCAGAAATTTGGTCAGTCTTATCAAAGAACAAATGCAGTGTCACTGCTGGCTCTTTACCCTAAGTTCAGAATGTCAAAAATTCACCTAGGACTTGCAAAATGAAGGTTTAGATTCCACTGCTTCCCGATCTGGAATCAAATCTGCATGTGACTTTGACACTAAGTTCACTGGCCAAGTCTCAAACTTTAGTATGTTTAAATTGTAGTTCATTATAAGGTAGTTCTTAATTGGTTCTAATTTTATTTGTTGAATCTCAGGATCAGAATTACAGAACCATACAGACTTAGAGAATGGATGAGTTTTGAAGGCACCTCTGGAGGTCATCTACTTCAACTCCCTATTCAAGCAGGGCCATCTAAAGCACGTTATATAGTCATATAAATGAAAAGTTTTATGGATTCAAAATTAAGCTCTATGTATTTAGAATGGCCTATTAAATTTTTTGAGTTAAACGTGTGAAAATTATGTTATTATGGAAACTTTCCTGTCTGAGTATCCAGGAGCCACTCTGGTAGTTGCATCCACACCACCTGAGCTAGGACCAAAACCCCTTTGCAGTGGGTGGCTCCTGTGAAGTGATGGGTGCCCTGCTTGACTCTTTACACATGCCATACTCACACAGAAAGTTTCGTTATCACCTCAATCTCAGGTTTCCCATGGCAGCCTCAAATATCTTGGTCCTTAAAATTATGGTGAAATAACAAAGTACGAGCTTGATCTGGGTGCCTCTGAGGAGGGACCAGAAACAAAGGAAACCCTGGGCTTTTTTATCCTTACAGTCTAACAGGGCAAAAGTCTGAGGTCCTTGGCTCCAGCTGTGTTTCTTAGTGTCTGACCACAGGCCCCTGTGACCTTTGTAATGCAAAGGGTAGATACCAGTTTGTGGTCCCTTGCCTCCAGCTCCTGCCCTCACAGAGCTCTCTGCAGCCCACACTGAGCTACTTGCTCTGTGTGTATTCCTCAACAGTGTGAAGTTATTTAATCAATGTACAGTTCTACGCCTCTTCACTAATGTTGCTCTTTTTTCACTACTACAGATAACTTTACATTTTCAGTACCTATTCATTTCTGAAATGAGATGGTTAGTTTTCATATTTGATGAAATATTTATTGCAATATTAGAAAGATATTTTTTTGGTTTGGGGTTTTTGTTTGTTTGGGTTTTTTTCCTTTTGTTTTTGTTGTAAAATACAATCTTCAGGGTTATCATATAACTTTGTTCAACTTGCCAGCTCTTCAGTTCTAAGTCTGCAAACACAGGAAACACAACAGCAGGAAATTTTGTTTCATCCTATACTTTTAATTTTTATTTAGTGTAGACATCAGTATGCACTAAGGAACATACATCCAAGGGTTCCTAAACTTCAAAGTTCACAAATCTAAGTCTAATTTGCACTTTAGAGGATGCACATGAA
The DNA here is from genome assembly GCA_013399695.1 of Formicarius rufipectus. Taxonomy (NCBI): domain Eukaryota; kingdom Metazoa; phylum Chordata; class Aves; order Passeriformes; family Formicariidae; genus Formicarius; species Formicarius rufipectus. The sequence continues at coordinate 167,536 of VXAU01004943.1, forward strand.
GGGTTTCAGTCAATACAGCGAGTTTCATTCTGTTTCTGTATTCAGTATTTGATAGCCTTGTCTAGTAATTCAGTCACATATCTCATTTGCATGAAGTTTCTTTTAAATGTCAGAATTGAGATATGACAATAAGTATTCACTTTGATTAACATGTTAAAGATTTTTTCTTGACCTTAAATGAAGACAGTGCTTCAAAATGTAATCAGATCTTTAAACTGGGTGGAGATTGAGGCAGGAAAATTGCTATACAGACATGACAGCATGATATATACAGGCTCAGGACCAAAATATTTTGCTATTTCCTAACATACTTTTTATACAATTGGTATTCAGAGTTTTAATTCTAATGAAGAAGAGGTGTTTCGATACTCTTTATCTATCTTTTTGGCAATTCAGTTTAGGTCTAAAAATGTGAGTACATGCTTAAGTGACATGATTTTGTATCTTTGTTTTTGTTTTGTTTTGAAATCATCTTCATTGAGTTTTGGGTTAGTGGAGCAATAGGAGGTCAGCATATATATTTTAAAATTGCAAAATTTATTTATCACATTTTTCTGTATTAAGGTAGGTGTGATGGCTAGATTACAATAAAGATAACACCTTTTCAAGGTTTTTAATTTGTTTCATAAAGCACATGAATTCCACATGCAAGTAAAGGATAGACACAATGACCCATACAATATTAAATATCAAATGTATTAAAATAAATTACTTTTCCTTGCAATAAGTTTTCAAGCAGAAATAGGAAAGGTTAAGCAAATCGTAACTATCCTAATGAGACTTTAGTCTGATAAATAACACCAGGTTAAAAATAAAATAAAAACAGAAAGTCAAATGTAGGCAACTGAATAGAAAGTGTAATTCAGTGGTATTTTTCAAAATCATGTTTCTATAGGAGTGTAATGTTCTCTTTCAGCAAGAATCAAGAATTATTTCAGTCCTGAGATGACATTGTTGTTCTGAGTAGTTTTAGCTCGAATTAAGTCCAAGTTTGATCAGAAAATTAACTATCATTTTACTCACATGAAAATGGAAAGCTTCAGCTGATTAATGTTTTGGGAATAATCACAAGATGCAATGAATATAAGTAAAATGCAAGTGAATGACAAGAAAAAGGAAATGTTACAGCTGCTTTCCCTACAAACACAACCTAAAGCTATTGTTCTAAGGGAGTATGATTATTTTTGAGAGAGACTGTGAACTCATGCAGTGGAAGAAATTGTATGGAGGTTTACCACTTGTTGGGCAGTAACTCTTGCCATTGAACTAATGAAGAAGTGACATGTGTGGGGAAGTAACGAGAAAGAGAAGCTTTCTCAGTTGAATATGAATACATTTTTCTCAAAAAAAAAAAAAAATAGTTCATAGATGCTTAGGTTTCTGGTGAATTCTGAACAGCAAGTCAACAGATGAAAAAATGCCATACGGTGCTTATTATGTACATGAGACCAACAAATCTCTTTCAAATGTGTCCAAAGTAGCTATGCTAGACAATTCCATACTAAAAAGGTGGTAATTCCTGACTGACCAGATAAATTATATGACTCTTGATGACTCATATATTGCATTCTGACCCTAAGCACTATATTTAGGGTCATGGATTCTGCAACAGTGTTTAATGATCAAAATTTATGGTTTTTTTCAATCTCACTTTGTATCACTGTATAGTTTGATGACCTATATCCTAAATCTACAGAACTCTAGTTCTGTTCTTCTAAGAATCAGCACCACCACATCATATACAAACTTACTTTTCTGAATCTATCCAGGGGTTTTTTTGGGGAAAAAAAACCAACCAAAAAAACCCACCAAACAAACAAACAAACAAACAAACAAAACAAAAAAAACCCCAAACAAACAAACAAACAAACAAACAAACAAACAAACAAACCCAAAAGAAAACAAAACCACAAAAAACAACAACAACAACAACAAAACCCAACAAAACAAAACAAAAAAAAACAAATAAACAAAAAAACTAAACCTCAAAACATTTGGCAATCATATGGCTTGCTGTGAATAATTTGGGTATAGTTGCCTCATTATTGTACATTTCCCACGAAGCATTAGCTCTGGCTATCCATGCAGTTTCAGAAGCAGTTAAAAATTTGTGTAAATTATGTCAGAAGTTGAAGTTTAGCTAAGGAGGAATAGAGTAAACTGATTGGTCAAACTGATGTTTCTCTATAGCAGATTCATAGCATAGCATAAAAACTCTTGGGGCAATGTTTAGTACACTTCAATTCCATGCACTAATCAGAAGTAAACCTGGTTCTCACTGTTTGTTCACAGTGTTGCTTTTCAAGTTCAACTATTTCCTACAGGATTTAATAAACTTGGTAAATTAGTATTTAAATGTGTATCTTTAGCTGCATCAAGTGTCAATGAACTGGGTAATGCTTTTGTTTTCATGGTGTGCTATGACTAAACCATACATTTTCCCATGTATTCTGAGAAAATGGGGGAAGAGACAACAAATTATTTTATAGAATTATTAATGTGATTAATTATGATTGCTTTGTTTGTTTGCATGTATGACCTATGTCTTAATGATTAGTACTTATTACAAAAAGACTTGATGTGAAACTTTAAATGTAATTCTGAATTACTGCCTAAATATACACTTTCCATAACATAAATAAAGGAATTTGAAAAATTAATAATGAATATTCAAAACTCAGGCTGTGCATGGTGTTCAGCACTTATTACAGACAACAGGAATTAGAATACTCTGCAGTTTAAAGTCTGATATCTGACAGAACTGATAATAGTTTCTTAATCAAAACAATGGATACCAAATAACTTTTCAAAACAGTCTGAAGTTGCATCTTAAAGAACAGACATTCTTCTAATGTTCATTTGTAGTCATTCTTGATAAAGCAGTGCTAACCAAACTAAAATTCCAATATGGAATTTATATATTCAAGACCCTGAACAGTACATACTTATTTCTTTTTCTAAATTCTCTGCTCTTTAGATTTTTCAAGATTTCCTTCCCCAATTTAAGAAAGTTTTATAGTGCTTCATCTCTTTATAAACAGTTTGATTAGAAATATTTGCAACTATGACTATAAAATTGATTTCATGGTGTGTTCATTTTTTTTTATATTGTGCTAAAACTGAATAGGACTATCTTTTTAAACCTAACTTTGTGACCATTGTGTTGTGTCTGAATTTGGTTTGAGGGTAGTTTGCTTTCAATGATTCTATATATTTGTCATTAAATATATCTCATTTTTTTTCTCTTAGGCTACCACATCAGGAAACACAAACATTCAGTTGAGTTAGGGATAAATAATACTTATTTTAGAGAGTTTTCCCATAAGCAATATGATGAAGAGATGAGTTTAACTATTCCTATTTCAGTACTACTGAAACCAGAACAGAGGATATGAAACAATTTAACCAAAGTATCACAGCATTATAGAAGGTCATCCTGGCCCTAGCCTCCTGATGTACACAGCACTCAAGATACCATTTATAATCACTCATTCAAATGAAGACTTTTCTTTAAAGTACAACAATCCACATTTATTTGGGATATGTCTCTTACATTGCATTATCCTTGGCTTATGTTTCTCAATGACTTTTTAAAAGTTTCATCTCATGGTATCTCTACCTCAATTCAGTCACAATTCAGTGCAAGCTCCTAGTATTGTATCATGTGTGACAAAGTAGTCCGATAGTCAGAATGCACTGCACAGACATGTGATATATGGATGTGAACTGGAAGGGGAAACAATTTAGTTAAGTCTGCTGGGATACAGCCATGCAACTCTTATTAACATTAATGAGAATCAGACAGCTAAACCTCAGTGTGTTGTGCTGAAAATGTTCCCTGATGTGCCTGATGGAATACCATTTTCATATCAAGTACTTGCAGATGTTTAAGACAGCAATGGTAGATTTACAGTATTTTAGTTCAGTAGTGATTTGTAGTAGTGTAACTATTATGCAGTGGAGTAAATGAGTCTAATTTAGGGCAACCTGTTTGAGATAAAAATTTATTAAGGATGATTCAATGCATAACTGATCTCTTCTCCTCCTCTATGTACTTTTCAAACTTATTTGCATGATATGACTCATAGAACAGTTTGGGTTGGAAGAGACTTTGAGGATTATCTACATACAGCAATCCTGCCAAGACAGGGACACCTTTGACTAGACCAGGTTGCTCAAAACCTCATCCAACCTGGCCCTGAACACTTCCATAGATGGGACATCTACATGGAGCATCCCACAGATGGGAAACCTGTGACAGTGCCTTGCCATCCTCCAGTAAAATATTTCTTCTCAGAATCACAAAATATGCCAAGTTGGAAGGGTCCCACAAGGATCATTGAGTCAAACTCCTGGCCCTGCATGGGACCCTTGCCAAGAGTCACATCATGTGCCCAAGAGTATCACCCAAACATTTCTTGAACTCTGCCAGGCTTGGTGCTGTGACCACTTCACTGGGGAGCCTGTGCCAGTGCCCAACCACCCTCTGCGTGAAGAACCTTTTCCTATATCCAACCTAAACCTCCCCTGATGCAACTTCAGGCCATTTCCTCAGACCCTGTCACTGGTCACCACAAAGAAGAGATCAGTGCCTACTCCTCCTCTTCCATTGACGAGGAAGTTGTAACTGCAGTGAGGTCTCCCCTCAGTCTCCTCTTCTCCAGACTGAACAGACCAATTGAACTCAGCTGCTCCTCATACAGCTTCCCCTCAAGGCCCTTCACCATCTTTGTTGCCCTCATTTGGACACTATAGTAGCTTAATATCTTTTATTGTAGTACTCAAAATTACACACAGTTTCCCAGGTGAGGCTGCCCCAGTGTAGATCAGGGTAGTAGGTCAAACCTCTCCCTCAGCTGGCTGGCAATGCTTTGCTTGATGCCTCTCAGGACATGGTTGGCCCTCTTGGCTGCCAGGGCACTGCTGACTCATATTCAACTTGCCATCGACCAGGATCCCCAAGTCCCTTTCCATGGCACTGATTTCCAGCATCTCATTCCCCAGTCTGTACATACATCTGGGGTTTTCCCCTTTCATGTGCAGAATCCGGCACTTCCTCTTGTTGAACATTTCGCTGGTGATTGCCCAGCCCTCTACTTTGTTGAGGTCTCTCTGCAGGGACTCCCTGCTTTTGAGGGAGTGAATAGCTCCTCTCAGTTTTGTGTCATCTGCAGACTTTTTTACTATCTCTTTGAATTCCACATTGAAGTAATTTATAAAATTGTTGAAGAACACAGGGCTGAGATGGAGCTCTGTGGAAGCCCACTAGCATCAACTCACCAGTCTGATGTCACCCCCTTCAATATTACTCTCTGTGCTTGACCCATGAACCAATTGCTCACCTAATAAATGATGTGTTTATCCAGCTGTGCTGGACATTTTGTCCAGAAGGATCCTGTGAGAGACTGTATTGAAAGCTTTACTGAAATACAAAAAGATTACATCAGCTGGCTTCCCTTGATCAGCTAGTTGGGTTACCTTGTCATAAAAGGAAATAAAGTTTGATAAGCAGGACTTTCATGAAGCTGTGCTGCGATCAATAGCTGTGTTGTCTTTCATGTGTTTTTCAATACCTCCCAAAATAATCTTCTCCATAATTTTACCAGACACTGAAATGAGACTGACAGGCCTGTAGTTTCCATGGTCTTACTTCTTGTCCTTTCAGAAAATTGGGACATTTGCCAGCTTCCACTCAGCTGGGACCACTCCGGATTCCCAAGACCAGTCAAAAAAATTGAGAGAGGTTTTGAGATGACACCAGCCAGCATTTTGAGCATTCCTGGATGAATCCCACCAGGCCCTCTCCAATCTAAATCTACTGATTTCAGTTTAAAGCCATTCTCCCTTGTCCTGTCATCCCAGATCCTTGTAAACTGTCTCTCTCCAGCTCTCTTGTAGTCTCCCTTTAGGTACAGAAGGGCTGCAAGATAGTGTAGTGTATTACATGAGACAACAAGTAGTTAATAACTATATTTACCATGCTTTTAGCTTGTGTGCCATAAAAGACAATTCTGGGAAAGGAATATTTACACACTCACTTTAAGATCTCAAGTAAAAGTGCATAATGCATATATTTCTAACCAATTACACATCAGATTAAAATTTTAGGGAAGTGTGTAAGACTAAGAAATGTCCTCTATTCCTTACTAAAAAGTAACTACAGAGTCAATAATTGTTAAAACATCTGCATTGTAACTCAGACTAAGGAATGTTTATGATTTTATGTACTTGTGCTGTCAGTCTCTCTCTTCTGCTCTTGCACTTTAAGAGTATCCAGAGTATTATCTTCATAGCTTATAGCCAATTCTTTACTCTTTATTTAATTTAAATATATCATTATCATGATGTTTTAATATTGAAAATCAAAAGTAATTCAGGAAAAATAATTTGATGAATTTCACCTTTCTCTCTTTGAAAGTGATTAATTTCTCAGATTTATTCATTATTCAGAGTGATTCAGTAATTCCTTCAGCAAATAATTCTTGGTGTGTCATTTTAATTGTGAATTATGAATATTGCAATCAGTTTGTGCTCTAACTTTGGTGCACTAGCACATGTATTTGACTAACTTAAGCATTTCAGTTTGAATTTCCAACTGTGTTTGATTATAATAGGTGTTAGCAATGTATGCTAGGCAATCAAAACCCAGATATCATATGACTCATGGTAACTAACCAACCCAGCATGAAGGCAAACTTCAAATTTGATAATTAGATGTTCAGTTTAAAATTTACTTTCAGCAAATACTCAAGTAATCAAGCCAAAAGTATACTCTGTGAACTCTGAACAACTGAGTGCTTTCAGAAAGCAATCATGAAAAGTAAACCGAACATAAAGAACCGTAAGTCAAGGATAGTTCCTTCAACTGTTTTGGGGATTTAAGTTGCTGGCTGCCTTGTCAATCTAATTTTTTCCTTACAGAGATAAGGCATTTAGTGAAGCATCAGAAATTAAGGACATCAGTAAGGATATCACTATTGCTGGGATGAGTAAGAAGATATTTACTCTAATGTAAATATCTGATTTTTAGTCTTTCAGAATCCAAGCAAAGGATGAACTGAGATGACTTATACAATCTCTGTATTCAGATCCACATTTTTAAATGTGACTATATTCAATCAAAATGGTTGCACAGTGGATTTCTGATTGATAATAATATGTTCATATACAGAATTATAAGGAATTCAACTATTTGAAATGGCCATTCTGGTTACTATATTAAATAATTTTCATGAGATTCCTAAAGCAAATTCCAAAACTATTTTCAGAAGTTTTAGCATACTTTTTTTTTTTTTTTTGGTGCGTCAGTTACAGAATTCTTACTTATTTTACTCTCAAAAACTCATCAAGCTAGCAAATTGATTAATATTGCAATATTAATGCAGCATATCATTGGTCTTCCTGGAATTTAATCAGTGATTTATGAGACAACAAATCCCTCTTTTCTGCTTATAACTCCAACAGAGCAAATAACTTGGAGGATGAGCTCAAAAAAATTAGCTCCCCACCATGTGAATTAAACAAGCATCTGAATTTACCACAAATGTGTAGGAAAGATTCTGTATTTCCAATAAAATACTGCTAAATTCTTTTTTTAAAACAAAGATTTAGTAGATGGTGATAGATTTTTACTGTCTTTCACTTGTTTGTATAGATTTGTTAGCTACTCTGAGATCACAGAGTAAGGAGGCTAGAACCTAGCCTTCATCCAGGTAGTATGAGTGACAAAGTGAATCAATAAAAGCACAAATAAGCACATAATTAATCTATTGTAATAGTCTCTTTATCGAGTCTATGCATGAAAGACACACCATGCTGTGTGAATTCAAGGTCTAAACTGTTTTATAAGCCTGTACAAATTTTTGCCTGTTATTTTCAATTACAGGAAACTGCTTTCCACAGTTTTTACATGTGCAATTATTTAATCTTTTGTATAAACTTTTATATCAAAGTTTTGATGTGAAGCTTGATGAAAGAAATATTTTTTTGGACTATGTTAAATCCCTACAATCATTTTGCTAAAAAATACCACTGCCATCATACTATGAATTAATGATTTGAAACATGGCATTCAGGAAATGAATAAAACTTAAGTACCTTTACCAAAGTTGTTTGTTTTGCTGTTCATGTTTCCTCAAGTCATGTTACTTAGTAGTGTTTTTGGACTCTACTTCTTTGAACCTTGAAAACTAAGAAATAGATCTGAACAACTACAAGCAAGGACTGAACTGGGGTTTTTTTTTTTACATTTCTTGTCTACTTTGAAGTCAAGTAAAAGATATATTGAGGACAATTTCTGCTGTTCACTGCACATATTACTTCAATATAAAGAAATACATATTGACCAGGAAGCACAGGAAGAAGTTTCACACTACAAACTGGTTGAAGTCTGATGAAAATCACTCGTGACAATGTTAAGTAAAGACTGTTTTGTGATATATATGCAAAAGAGAAGAAAGGACATAAAGAAAGAAAAACTTGGTCTCAGCAGAGCAGGTCAAAGGGTCATTGAGGAGTGACTTGCTCCAATTTCAAAAATGAACAGTTTTCACAAAAACTGAATGTTGACCTGAGTACCAAATAGATTGCAGTGTGTCATAGGTTTCTGTAGCTGAATTTTGGTAGAAGGGGCGGCTACCAGGGTGGTTTCTGTTAGAAGTTGCTAGAAGCTTTCCCTGTCCTGTGGAGCCAATGACAGCCAGGTCTAGCAGGGACTTCCTGCTGGTAGCCAAAGTTGAGCCAAATAAGAATCACAGTCACACCTCTGTGATAACATATTTAAGAATTAAGAGTGTTGCACAGTTGGAAATTCCAGCCATGAGATAACAACGCAGAGACAAAGTTGGAGCAGGAGGATGAGAAGGAGGGACCCCACACTGGAGCAGGGTGGGAAGGACTCAAAGCTATGCCTCCTTTACAGCCTGTGGCTATGCATTGGGGTGCTAAGAACCCCCTGCAGCCCAGGGAGGAGTAGGTGGATGCCTGAAGGAGCTGGTACCCTGTAGGAGGCCCAGGATGGACCAAGATCCTGGAAAAGACTTGCGGCCATGACTCGTGGAGAAGAAGATCCATGCTGGAGTGGTTTTTCCCCCAGTAGAAGTGTTGCCTGGAGAGTGGACTCACATTGGAGAAGCCTATTGAGGACTGACTCCTGTGGAAGGGACCCCATGGAAGCAGGGGAAGGACTCAGCTGTTGTCCCCTTGCAGCCTGTGATGAGGACTGTGGTGGAACAGCTGTAACCTTGCACCCCACGGAGTGACCCACAGGACAAGAGCAATGGCAGAAACAACAACTGACTGCAAAACTCCCATTCCCTACTCCCTCAAACTGCTGGAAAGAGGAAGGAGTGGGAGGAGAAAGGTGTTTTTAAGACTGATTTATTTCTTACTTTTTAGTTTTAGTTCTTATCTTGTTAGTAATAAATGTTAGTATTTAGCCACTCCTAGTTTGTTTTGCTGTTATCTCTCAGCTGTTTCTTGCCTTTTCTCCTTTTATTTTTTTTTTTTTTCCCCTCTGGGAAAGGAAGGGTGCCTGGAGGTTTGGTTGGACACCAGTTAAAGACTGTGACACAGCATGTCATAAAAAGTTCTGCTACTGAAGAAAGTTATTCCCACAGCATGTTTTCCCCCAGAAAATTTTGAGTTAGTACAAAAATCCTGCTATATTTAATAATAGATAACAGATTTTATTTACTCCTGTCATTTACATTGTTAGAAATATAGAATAGTACTTTTAGGAGATGATGTGATAGAAATCTGTAAAATCATGTTCTGCATGCCGAGAGCAAATAGAGAATAATTATTTACATTTTTTTCGACTGATACAACTAGGACACTAAGCAATACGGCCAGGTAGCTGGTTTAGAACAGAACAACTTTGTATACAATGCACAGTAGAATTGCAGACTCTGGAACTACAGAATTTAAGTCTTCTTGGGGAATAAAAGGTCTTTGCAGTAGTCTTCACATACATGTTGTAAGAGTTCCAGCTTTAGAACTTTCATAATACAGAATGGTATAGAAAGGATAGTTTTAAAGACCTTCATTGTATTAAATACTCAAACAGGACACAATAGACCAGGCAAATCTATTTTTTCTTATGTAGAGAAATATGATCTTAACAACTTATCACTTATTACTTGTAGACTCTTCAGATGATGGTAGAAATACACTGTATTATTCTATTTTGATCTCTTATGTAGTCACTTCATAAATGGATTTTTTTTTTAATTGACAGATTTGTTATGATCATGTTTTCAAATTATAAATACTGATTGAGCAACAGTATGAATTTTTGTACTTCAAATATTTAGAAGCTTCTCAAACATCAAATGATCATTAACATTCTGATAAAATAAGTTGTTCTGATTATTCCCCTAAGAATTGGTTATATAAGATTTTAATATCTTTTAATATCTTTTATTAAATTATATGTTTTTCTAGGATAATGATGTAATTTTTATTTGGTCTGGACACAACGAAGTTCTGACATGAATCTTATTCACAGTGAACAACACATACACTCACAGATTATATCTCAGTAGGAGTGGAGTTGGATGACACACAAAGTAACATAGCATAAAATAGTAGCAAGTAATTAGTACTATTACAATCCTTAAATATATCCAGGCATCTCAGAATATCTGTGTTCCCATTATCTAACATTTAGTGCAAACAACAGAGGAACCAGTTGTCCAGTACAAATTATGATCCTAACTGGGCCATAGACTCTGCAAGCTTTGTCATCTTTGTCCCTCAGCCAGCCCAGATGTGAAATTGATAAAAGCAACTGTGTAAAAACAAATCCCAATGGAAAACAGATCTGCCCCTGATTTGGGCAACAAATATGGACAAATAAATGGCAAACATATCGGGGTCATCACATCTGGTTATGCTTATTACTTGAATAACAAAGGCTAAATCTGAACAGATGATTGATTGCATATTCCTACGTAAAGGAGATGAAAAAATGAAAGCTAGCACTAAAATGTAATGATCTTCCACCCAGGAGATGCAGTAAAATTTCAGTGCTTGTTAACATAGAATACAGAACACTTTTGTGCAAGTCAGCTGGATTTCTGCTGCTCACAATTATCCTACTGTGAAGAAGACTGATTGTTTTACAACTGTGTACTCTTAAAAGAAAAACATTGGCAACATCTTTTCCTAAATTGTAAATATTAACTGATATTAAATAAAGAAATAATTGAAAAATATAAGTTAAAGGTTTTAACTTTCAGATTTCTCACAACTTAAACAATGCAAATTTCTTGACAAACATAGATTTTCTTTCATTGTCTGGAGAGTCCAAATTCAGATTTCACACCAGAAATTAGTAAATTGTTACTCAATGACTTAAACGTCCATGTTTTGGTTGCTTACAACTATATCTGGCATATGTATTTATCATAGAGACTTATTTAACTTGAAGAAACACTTTTTCAGCTACTTTATATATATAATACTATATATATAATATATATAGTACTTTATAGACTATATAGAAGTAATATAATTTAAATGAGCCGTGTGATTATACTGAATAGCTTAATTATTCATTAAAAAAAGATAAACCCAATGTTTTTTGTGTAGTCAGTGATAATTTCATTTTTGTCAGTGTTTAGAAGTTCTGAATCTATGGAGGACATTTTAGTTGATGTCCTGTTATTGACTGAGGAATAAAAGAACACAACACACACTAACACTTTTTGATTCACACACTATTACTTCTCCGTTGTGACTGGGTGATGAAGTACTTTTTATAAATATGACTAGTTAGCAACAAGTGACACTTATACTGTAGGTAAGAAATATGTCATTCAATGTGATCTAAAATAGGAAGCAATATAAATTCCATAAGGTAGCTGTAAAAAGTCTGCATCTTTTCTCTAAATTGATAATGATATTTATTATACAATGTCTCTACTTGTACCTCTTGTTCATGGAAGATATTTTAATTTTTGACTCCTCAAAGGATTATAGACTTTCCATTCTAATATGTCACTCAAAGATTTGACTCTTAAAAGAAAAAAGCTTCTATTTCCTTGCAGACATTTTTAAATAACTTGTTACTAACATCAACCTACTGTTTGCAAACAGAGAGGGGCTGGTGGGAGATGTAGTGATTGGAGGCCACTTGGGGCATGAAATTTTCAATACTCGGAGATGTAAGGAGAGCCATTAACAAAAACTTTACACTGGACTTTCGGAGGGCAGATTTTGGCCTATTCAGAAGACTAGTTCAGAGCATACCCTGGGAAATAACCCTTAAAAACAAGGGGGTCCAGGAGGGATGGACATGCTTCAAGCTGGAAGTTTTGAGTGCACAGGAACAGGCTATACCAGTGTACCAAAAGGCTAGCCAGTGGGGAAGACGACCGGCTTGGTTATGTAGGGAGATTCGAAAGGAAATCAGGGATAAAATGAAAGTTTACCAACTGTGGAAGAAAGGGCTGGCTACTCATGAAGAATTTATGAAGATAGCTAGATCATGCAGAAAAAAAATCAGGGAAACAAAAATGCGATTTGATGTTAATTTGGACAATTCTGTTAGGGATAACAAAAAGTCCTTCTATAAATACATTAATAACAAAAGGAGAGGCAAGGAAAACCTCCATTCTCTGCTGGACTTGGAGAGAAATATAATTAACAAAGATGAGGATAAGGCTGAGGTACTTAACCCCTACTTTGCCACAGTTTTTACCTGTAAGACAGGTGGCCCTCAGGACAACTGGCCTCTGGAGCTGGTAGACAGAGATACGAAGCCAAATAGCCCCCTTGTATTCCAAGAGGAGATAGTGACTTACTGAGCCATCTGGATCCTCACAAGTTTATGGGACCAGATGGAATCCACCTTAGGGTGGTGAGGGAGCTGGCAGAAGAACTTGCCAAGCTGCTCTCCATCATCTTCCAACAGTCATGGTTCACTGGGGAGGTCCCACATGACTGGAAATTGGTGAGTGTCACCCCAATCTACACAAAGGGCTGCAAGACTGACCCTGGCAACTGTAGACCTGTCAACCTGACCTTGGTGCCTGGCAGGGTTATGGAGCAGATCATCCTGAGTGCAATCACACAGCACCTTCAGGGTGGACAAGGGATCAGACCCAGCCAGCATGGGTTCAGGAGGGGTAAGTCCTGTCTGACCAACCTGATCTTCTTTTATGATCAGGTGACCCATCTGGTGGATGAAGGGAAGGCTGTGGATGTGGTCTATCTAGACTCCAGCAAAGCCTTTGACACTGCCTCCCATAATATACTCCTGGAAAAGTTGGCAGACCATGGCTTGGACAAGTGTACTCTCTGGTGGGTTAAGAGCTGGCTGGAAGGCTGGGCCCAGAGAGTGCTGGTGAACAGAGCTTCATCCAGCTGGCAGCCAGTCACTAGTGGTGTCCCTCGGGGGTCAGTGTTGGGTCCAGTCCTGTTTAACATCTTTATTGATGATTTAGATGAAGGGATTGAGACCATTATCAGCAAATTTGCTGATGACAGGAAGTTGGGAGGGAGTGTTGACCTGTTGGAAGGCAGGAGGACTCTGCAGAGGGATCTGGATAGACTGGAGAGATGGGCTGATTCCAACAGGATGAAGTTCAAGAAAGCCAAGTGCCGGGTGCTGCACTTTGGCCACAACAACCCCATGCAGTGTTACAGACTGGGGACAGAGTGGCTGGAGAGCAGTCAGGTAGAAAGGGATTCGGGGGTACTAATTGACAGGAAGCTCAATATGAGGTAACAGTGTGCTCAGGGGGCCAAGAAGGCCAGTGGTGTCCTGGTCTGTATCAAAAACAGCATGGCCAGCAGGACCAGGGAAGTGATCCTGCCCCTGTACTCTGCATTGGTGAGGCCACACCTTGAGTTTTGAGTTCAGTTCTGGGCCCCTCAGTTCAAGAAAGATACTGAGGTACTGGAGCGGGTCCAGAGAAGAGCAACAAGGCTGATAAAAGGACTAGAGCACAAGTCCTGTGGGGAGAGGCTGAGGGAGCTTGTTCAGTCTGGAGAAGAGGAGGCTTAGAGGTGACCTCATCACTCTCTATAACTACCTGAAGGGAAGTTATAGCCAGGTGGGGGTTGGTCTCTTCTCCCAGGCAGTCAGCAATAGGACAAGGGGACACGGGTTTAAGCTCAGCCAGGGGCAGTTCAGGTTGGATGTTAGAAAAAATTCTTTACAGAGAGAGTAATCAGTCATTGGAATGGCCTGCCCAGAGAGGTGGTGGATTCACCATCCCTGGAGGTTTTTAAACGAAGATTGGACATGGCACTGAGTGCCATGATCTAGTAAACAGACCAGAATTGGACCAAGGGTTGGACTCAATGATCTTGGAGGTCTTTTTCAACCCAATCTATTCTATGATTCTAGGATAATCTTTTTATTAATCTGACTTCTTGTTGTTGTTGTAGAAGGAAATTTTTAAAACCATAGTACTGTGTAATTTACCGATGCCTACTAAAGTTGCTATTTCATCATGAAAACTTTTTATAGAATCGCAAATGCAGTCAAATATATCTTTTATATCTCAAAACTAAGAAAAAGATCTTGTATGGTATATACATTGTGATGGTATGCATGCATATCTGAGCTTAGAAATAGTAGTTATTAGTCTGCCTGGCCAATATAGTTCAGTGCAAATTGTAACTGACTATCTCAAATTATCTATATGTTTACCAGAGTTTTAGAATTAATTAAGTAACTTTCTCCAGCTGTCATGGTAAATAATTTTTGAGACAGATTTTCTTTTGCCCTGTTATCTAAATTTGAATATCCTGTGTGGATTTGAGTCGAGAAGTTAGAGGTGATCTGACTGAAATGAAATCTCATGGAAAAATGAATTGTCAGCAATCTTTTCACAGGAAGTAGTTATTAGATTTTCCATTTATGCTTCCCAAGAGGTAGCTGGTGGAGGGAGGCAGTCTTTAATCTGACTTGTATTCAAAACCGAATAAATCTCTGCAAAATCTTAGGAGTAATGTTTACTTATTTTCTAAATAATTAGCTTTACCTCTTTCATAGTTTCAGCAAATGACAGAAAATATATTGGGACTGTTCAGTTTAAATCTTGAAGGTGACAAAACATTGTAGAAAAGGAGCTTTTTTTCACTCTGTTCTACACCAAATTTTAGATTTCTGCTAATGTACAGAAAAGCTGCTTGTCTAATGCCAGAATTGCCTTTAAATATGTTTAAGTATCCAGGTATAATTTTTGAACAGGACCTTTCATTGCCCAAGATAACTTAGCTGCCAATGCCTCTTCCTCACAAACCTCTGCTCTTAGGTCAGTATTTCAGTAGACCAGCGTTTCTGTTCCTTTTAACCAGCTTGTACACACTTTAAAGTTGTAAGGGGAATGTATGAGATGAAGGAAAAAAATTTTACAGTATATAATTTACATTTAAAGATTATTGTTGAAATTCTTTTAGTATAACAAAGGCTCAAATCTAAAACCTTTTGCTCAGCTGCTGTATCAACTAGAAAAAATTCTGGCATTGTCTGAATTTTAGTTTACACTCCGCTTTCTTACAGTGCTTACCTAGAAAAAAAATCATTACAAGGTTGTTTGTTTCTTTGTTTCTTTGTTTGTTTTTTAAAATGAGACATTTCCCTCTCTTCACTTCATTGAATTTAAAAATTACTTCAGTCATTATGCCTGGATGTGCATGTTAGCCCACTTACTTGCTAAATATGTAATATATCAGTCTGGAAAGAACTGAAAGGCTGAACAGCAATTCTACATGGAGTGAGATTTCGGAAGGCAAACTCTCCCAGAAAAAAATGCTTGCTAAAGTAGCAACAAATCTGTCACTACTGCCAGAACACAGTATTCAATTGATAGTATTGTGTGAAGGTCAATTATGAGTTTAGTTGGTACTAGCTCTTTCAAGGTATCAAATTATTTTCACACAGCAACTCTCATCATTTCAATATCTGTCTTCATAATTTTTCAGGTCTTTCTATTTGTAGAACCCCACAAAGATTATGGAATATAGTTTCATTAAAGGCATTGCAAAAATCTATGTTATCTTCAATTTGGTACAAGTAGACTATAGAAACTCACCCTGTTATTTAGGTTTTTTGGTTTTGGTTTTGGTTTTTTTTGCATTATCTCTTTGCATAAATTTCTAATGCATTTGTATAATTTAATGTCTTTCTCTTCAGTCAGAAAATAAAGCCTTCCATGGTATTTATCAAGAGTGTTAGAGAGGGTATCTTTTCATGTCAGAAAGAAATTGTACTGAAGTGTTAGAATAACACTCTCATAAGTGGGTATTCTCTTTCTGTACTTGCCAGTGAATCGAGATGCTGGGCTTATCTCTTTGAATACTTACTTCTGTTTTCAAGCTTCACTTGCACTGTCAAGCAGTTGGCTTAATCAACATGCTGACACTTGGAAACTTAACTGCTTGGATTTTATGGATAAAACTTTGAGTTTCTTGTAATTTTCTCGAAGTCCTCATTGAAAGAATAAACCTGTTTATAAAGCTCTCCTTCAGGTCTTAGGTTACTCTAGCAAATCTGCCAAGTCTGGAATGGTAACTAACTGTAGTATCTACCAATTATTTTTAAAATTATGAGGAACAAAAAGAAGTATATATTTTTTGGATTTTATTTCCTTCCCTCAGTCAGTTCATTTGTGGCTTATTGGTGCATATCTACAGTTCTTGTTAGTATTATAATGGAGGCCAGGAGAAGAAACAACTTTCTGCAGAACTGTCTGGCTTGAAAATCCTTTTGTTTTACACTTTGCTAAAAGCATGTACACATTTCCATACATGCTGTGAGGACTCTCTACCTTTAAGCACTTTACTTGTCTTAAAAATAAAAAAAATAAAAAAAAAAAAAAAAAAAAAAAACAAAAGGGAAATCC
>VXAU01004944.1:0-30319 GCA_013399695.1 Formicarius rufipectus
TATATGGCTATCAAGTTTCTGTGGCCAGGGTCAAGAGGTCTGAGCAGGAAAGAATGAGTGTTATAGCATGAAATGAAATTAATTATTGAGGCTCTGGCCTAGAAGTCACCAAAGTGTGTTAAGCATATGTGATGCATTGAAATGCCATAGAGATTTGGAGTTGTGTAGGATTCATTCTTGTATGATTTGTCAGTGTGGCTACAATGGCTTCTGGACAAAGTAGGCTACACCTGAATTCAAATGTATAGGTATATATTTAGCTTCAGATTTTTTTCTAGCAGGCTCCTCTGCCCTTATAATTCTGGGATAAGCCCAGCCCACTGTTCTCTATGTAGCTTATGCACATCCTATTTAATTCTTGTGAAAAATACACAGTTTCAAAAACTGTACATAAATGGTCATGCTTTTGTACATTGATAGAGCATGCATCTACTATTAAGGTCACTGTTTTCCATTTGCTTTTTTTCTAGCATGGAACATTTCTAGGATCATAGTTTGTGAAGTGAGTATAGCTTCTGACAAACGAAGTGTGCTAGAAACACTTTGATCTTGGTATACATTGTAGTGACCATTACACATAAAGCCAATTCCTCCTTTCTGTTTTGATTATGAGGTCCAATGATGGTGAAAACTGCTTCAAGGATGGGTTATGAGAAACTCTTTGAATTGTTCCTTCTCCCGTGATTTCACAAACAGGTGAACAAGAGCCTTCCTTTCGCTGATTGGAACAGCAGTGATTCAGCTTTCCATCCCTTTGGGTTTTTTTCTCTGTCTTCTCTGTACTTTTCCTTGAGTCTTACCCATTCTCACATCATTGTATGAGTAGCCAATGGAAATGTGATATTCTTACTTCATAAAAAAAAAATAACCAAAAAAGTGCCTTTATTCTTAAAACTTATGTCATCCCAGTGCCTTTGATTCTGACAACACAGTGTGTGAAGTTCAGTTAACAAGAACATAGCCCATGTATGCGTGTCATATGATGTGGCCTCTGTGCATGGTCATGTTTAGGTTCTCTTTGTAGTTGAGTCCAGAGGACTGAAAAGTGCTGAAAGCACTGCTTACAGCAAGATGCCCCAAGGCACACTGAAGCTATGTGAAAATAGCCAGTTGCTTTGGAACAGAATTCACAACTCTTGGCATCTCAAGTCCAGCTTTGTCCCACACTTAGTGATACACATCTCAGTATCTACTGAGACATCTTAGTGACTGTTTTCCAGGAAGTAAGAATGTCAACTGGCTAATTGGAAGGAAGAGAGAATCTCTTACTTTTTTTAAAAAGAGAATTTGAGATATTTTTGTCAATGTGATATTGTGTAATGTGTCGTAGGAAGGAGGGTGGCTGTTGTTTAGTTGCCGTTTTGTCTCAGGAGGCTGAGACCTAATGCTTCCAAGAGAGTGAGCTGAGCTAGGCTGGCTGCTTGCTGAGGGTGGGCCTAGATTTGGCCTGGATTGAAACTATGCTTTTACAGCAGCAAAGAATGAAAAATATAAGAGTCAGAGAAGATAAATCTGCATGACTTTATAGCTCTATAGTAGGAGTGCATCTGTGGTTTTGGTCCTTACTCCATGCATTTAACTCCATGTTAATCATATTAGATTACTGTTATTTGTTCCAGCAAAGATCTCAATAACAAAACTGAAGATGTGATACTCTCACAGAGAAATTATCTTTGATTTGTTCTATATTTCTCTCTTGTGCTTCCATAGTTCTTACTTCTTGTGTGTTTGAGAAATACATGTAATTGTGTGTTTGAAAGTATACATACATATACATCTGCAACACATGTAATGGGAATCCTGAGGTGTACTAAATCCCTTTTGCTGTCATAAATATAAGAAGTAACTGTTTTATGTCCATGACTATGGAATATTTTCACTGAAATGTCCATCTATTACTAGTTCAGTTTAGTTTTGTCTTCTATCCCTCAGTGTATTCTCTTCCATCCTGCTGTGGCAGACTGTGCTGTTGTGGGCCAGGAGGATCCTTTAAAAGGACATGTTCCATTTGCACTGTGCGTACTGAGACAAGGTGAGAGCTCACTAATACTGCAGTCATGAAGTCTTGCAAAAGTCTCAGAAAAGATAAAGGCTATGACCTTCTTTACTAGGTATAAAGACAGAAGAGAGTAAGATTTTGAAAGAGATTGTTGAGCAAGTTCGAACTAACATTGGCCCTGTAGCAGCTTTCCAGAAGGGGGTGTTTGTGAAGCAGCTACCAAAAACACGCTCTGGCAAGATACCACGTTCGGCTCTTTCTGCACTTGTCAGTGGAAAGCCCTACAAGGTAAGTTGGAGACATATGCTTTAATAAGGCATCCATGCACACCCAAAGGCACAGCATTATAGTTTTGATCCTCTTCACTGTTCTGTAGCTGGCCCATGGCTTGAAGGTAGTGTATTTTATTTCTACTGTGGCTTACTCAAAAACTTTTCCTGTTTCAGAGCTTTCCAGGTACTTTTTTTGTTGAGTGACCTTGAAGGCTAGATTTAGAAGAAGCTCTGAACGAAATTCTATCTACTATCACATGCTTGTGTATATTCTTCTTTTTCAGATAACACCAACCATTGAAGATGCTAGTGTGTTTAAACACATTGAAGAACTGCTGAAGAAAAAAATAAATGGGGTAATGCATCAATAAAAAAACATTTTAGTTATTGAAATATACAAAGAGACTTTCTGTTAAGATTACCACGAAATGTTTTTACTGCAGAAACATTGTTGTCTTCTTTACCATCTTGTCACAGCCAGTGACACAGAGTAAAGTTTCTGCATGTTGCCAATACATGCTGGTTATTAAGATGGCTAAGAATTGCAAATAGAACTCATACATTTCTGTAGTCTTAAAGGGAAAGAGGCACTGGATTATCTATTTTATATGATGTCATCTAACATTTCATTTCAATCCATTTTTGTATAATGTGACCATAACTTGAGTTTGGCTACAACAATTTATAGAAGGTAAGTCAGGAACTGAGGACAGCAATAAATAAGTATTTATTGTGAAAATTGTTGCAGACATAAATTGTTCTCATTTTTAAATTAGAAGCCTTTACTTATAAATTTTTCTAAAATTAAGAAATTTCAAATTAGTTTTCTTGACCCGCTCATTCACTTTTTTCTAAGTTTTTCTAATATTTCTGCTATTACTATAATTTTTTTACTCAATAACTTTCTGAAGTATCTCTTTCGTAGAATGATAAATAATTCCTGGCTTTCAAATCTGTGAAAATCTTGATTTGTCCACAGTAATAGTCAGTAAAACACATGTATTTAAAATAAAGGTAGGCATTTACCCTTTATATTTTCGGATATTTTTTTTGTTGTGGTTTGTATCCCTTATGATAAGGATAACCAGAATGTGCTTTTGCTGAGGTATATATAACCAATAAATTTAGCAAATGGAGATAGTAAGCAGCTCATTCTTCATAGACCATTTCAGAATAGTTACAGGGTTCTTAAGCCACAGAGTAGAGGATACAATATCTACATACGTAAGTTCTCAAATTACAGGTTTTTAATTGAACAATAAATGTAAAAATGCTTTAAAAGATATATACTCACAGAAAAGTTTAGAAGCAGAGAAGCTACTCAAATTCTTCCTCCTTTCCAAAGGACAAAACCATAAGCAATACATAAATTCATATGATGTTTGTTATATAAGAAAGGTCCAGAAACTCTCTTATGTGCTGGTGGGTAGAGTTAGGGATGATATCTGTATAAAGTGATGAAATAAACTCACAGACTGATGTAGGAGATAAAAGGTGGTAGATAGGTGCTACTTACCATGAGCTATACCCCGATGGTGCCTGTGCCAGTGACCTTTTGTAGAGCTGGTGAGCTCTGCCAGTTGCATAAGAATGTCCATGTATTTTTTCACTAGGGATTGCATACAGCAGAGCCAGTCATGTTGAAACAGGCCATACAGTTATAGAATAAAGCAGCCTAGTTTGCATCTGCACTGAGCTTGTTTTTTGCCAAATCGTCCCTCACTGACCCCCTCCCCTGCCTCAGTTATTCAATTTAACTGAAAATCACAATCTTAGAGTAAAACATAGGAAGAAATGAACTGCTAAAGGCTTAAACAATCAGCAGGGTGCTTTGGTAAGGGTACTGAATTTCTGGGGCAGGGTAACTTCAGCTTTGGTCACAAGATCTGGCTCATTTTTTCCCCCAACACATTTCAATCTCCACTGCTCTACCACCCCCTATCCCCTAAATTTTAGCATGGGCTGCAGAAGAAATTCTGTAAAATGTGAGCAGGTGTTTACAAAGGAATGTGCATTCATATGATACTGCAACCACTGCCAGTGGTATTTGCATTGTTTTACTTTGTGATATGCTACACTAAAATAATCCAGAAGGAGGTGGAGGGAGGACGGAGAGAAAGACCGTCAGCAACGACGTCGCCCAAGCCTGAGGAACTGTATGTACAAGAGCCCTGACTTTACACAAACCATGCCATCATATCACACCCATCAGCAAGTTCAGTGCTCCCTCTCGTGGCGGATTCTGACCAGTAAATGCATCGTAACTTGTACTTTAGTACATCGTTACTTGTATTTTAGTGCCAAAATATGCTTATGCTTAACTATGAGAATCATCTTGTTTCCAGGCTTAATGCTACTACGTACAAAGCTTAATAGACTTATAAACACAAATAGCACTGAATTCTTTTTTTATTGACATTGGGGGAGGAAAGTCTTTCACCATCTGATTGACCGAAATTTGCCAAATGAAAATAGACAAAACAAATGTTTATGTACGTGCAAACATTGCAGATCAAACTGCTAAAAGAAATAACTAAAAGACAGGTTTTGAGCTAAGATCAAGCAGCAGAAAAATAGCAAAGAGGTAAATGACTATTAAGTAGGTCTTACTTTGAAACTTCCCATTTAAACAAAGAATAAACAACAAGAACACCACCAAATAAAGCCACAGCAGGTAATAGTTGCTCTTCTAAACTTTTATACACTATATATTAATCACTCTGTCTTTCAGTTATTTCCTCTGATAAAACTGACTTTTGTGAAGTCTCAGCAAGGCCATCTTGGCTAAAAGTGAGAATAGACAGGAGCCTAATGCCCTGTTAGAATGAAGAAACGGTGGGGTTGGCTTCTCTTTTCTTTCTTTTTCTTTGTTGAATATATCTGGAAGTGAGAATCTGATTCTATACAAATATTAGATTTACTTTTCCAATGCTGGCTGGTGTTTCAAGATCCTGGAACAAAAAGGTGGTTCTTGGTAAAGCAAGATTCTTCTTGGTCCGCAGGTAACATAGAAGAAAGTTTTTGGTTTTCTGTATAAATCATGTTTTATTAAATTGCCTTTTTTTTTTTTTAAATAAACAGTTCTTCTGGATTTGTTTGTTTTTTAAGAGGTGAGCCATCATGGTGCTTCTCTATGGATATCTGACATTTCCATTTTGTCTTTAGAAGTCCATTTTGGTTCCAGGTTGTGTCATTCTATTATACATCATCAGAGGCAGGTGTTTAGCTTTAAATATTGACAGATTTTTCTCAGTAGGAACATGTTGAAGCTTCTAACTGTGCTAAACATATTCATTTGACTGTAACAATCCAAAAACTGTAAAAATGGTGGAATGGAAAGGTACAAACAGTATTATTGACACTGTATTGTCAAATGTTTGCACTAAGACCCCATGTACCATAGATTTTATTTTTAAAAAATCATATTTATATCCATTTACATAAGACACATTTTAAAAGAAATACATACACAGTCAATACGTAGATGTCTAGTATATTACAGTAAAACAGATGGAACAATGAAAAGATGAGTGGCTTCATTTGATAAAAGCTTTGGATGTGCACTACTGCCAAATTTTTGATGACAGAGATGCTGAGAGAAAAGAGGGATGTTTTGTTTTTCTTTTCTTTTTTTTTAGTAATTAGGCATTATTTTATTCTTGTTTTAAACTAGCCAATACATGAAAGGAACATCGTATCTGTTTGTCTGGTAAACCTTATGTGTTCTCTTCCCTATTACCCTGTTCTTGCAAAGAGTTTTAATGTTGTTTTTCTAAGTAGTGGTAGTGCACTTCAGGTAAAGTAGAAGAAAGAGATGACATCTAAGGGGAAAAAAATGAACAGTAATTAGCAAAATTCTTTGATTCTAATTTGGTCTAGGATGCAATTACAACAGAAAATACACCAATAACTACGCTATTACATGTTTTACTAAAACATGGGATTTGAGTATCTGTGGGAGGCATGCATTTGTTTAATTTTAGATCTGCAACAAATTTATTAATAATGCATTTTAATCTTTTACTAATGTATACTGATTTTTGTCCTAGATCAAAACAGACTACTGCTTATGTTCACTTTATAGTTGTTTTCTTGGATTTATTCAGCACTGGAGTTAGTTTCCTGCATCTGGAGACCTTTGCATGTTTGGCACAAGGTCAAACACACATTCAGTGTACAGATCTTGCTGATGAAATTTGTGGTTCTCCTTCCTAGTTCACTGCAGCTTATGACCATTTACCTTTTTCACTCTGATGATTTCTTTGCTGTGGACCAGCTGCTTCCAGATTATCATTCACATCTTTTTGGAACCCTGCTTTTCCATTTGTCTTTACAAATCCTGTTTGCAACCCTTCACTGGTAAAGTACATTGTTGATTTTGCCAAATCCGCTTTAATTAGAATTAAAGTAAAACTAGTGTGTTCTATTGCTCCAGCCTGTGGCAGCAAAACTGTCCTGACTGAGCCTTCTGACTTAGTGATGACAAATGTTTTAGAAAAGCATTGGGAAACATTGAATAGTGTGACTGCCAAATCCAGGGGCTGTGTAAAGGCATTACAGATGCTTAACTGGGCAACATACAGCCACCACAGCAGAAAATTTGGCTGATCCCATGATCACTATGGTAAACTTTGCAACATTAAATGGCCAGCACCAGCAGTCTTAATTGTTCTTAAATTTCAGATAATGAGAAATACTGATACTGTGCACTGAAACAGGGCTACACAGAGTATGCTCATATAACTGGTCTAGAATGTCTGCTCATGGTTTCTAGCAGCTCGTCATAGGTCCAACAAATGTTTAAAAAAAAAGCCTGAAATGCAATTTGAAAGCATATGAGTGGGACACAACTGCTGTGAAGAAATACTGTAAGACACTGTAAGGTTCTATCCTATTGGTATTATTGGCATAAACTGTTTTCAAATACAAGGCTTTGACATTTTCTGTAAAGGAATATCTCTGTAAGAGTAGCAGAATGCAAGAATCTGCAGCCTGCTGAGATCGCAGGCCATCTGCATGTGTTCCACATGCAGTCTGTTTGCAGCTCTCTTTTCAGTCTTCCCTTTGTATGTATTGTCCCCTTTATTATATTAAAAATTCTCTTACATTAGTACTGTATGACATCTCATCCAGCTGTCCCTCCCCTCCTCTGCTACTTAGTCAGTCCCTGGTTCTATGCATGCAGGTACTTTAGTCACCAGAGTAACACAGCTGTTGATGTAGTCTAGGCAAGTTGTTACAAGCCTGGCTCTCAGTTTAAGCTGGATCTGGAAAATTTCAGGAGGCATGTTGTAAAGAATAAGCTTCCCTTTTTTCCAAATATCAATCAGTTATTTCCATGAAGAAACTTACTCAGGAACTGTGATCACAAAATTGTAAGAACTCCTCTGTTGCCCTTTAAACTCACATCCCCCATATGAGCAGTTTTTGTTAATGCATTCATCTTTGAGATGCAGACAATTTGTTTAAATTTTGAAGTTTGATATAATAGTGCGAGAAGAGTCTGTTACTTTACTTCTGGTTTTGATTTGCTACTTTTTAGATAATTTTTAATATAGTGGTAATAAACAGTTTGGATAATATTGATTTTTGTTAGCATATCAATTTTCAGTTTCTGCCTTTGATGTACTCTTCAAACTTCACTTCACATGCCTGGCCTATTACTGTTGGCCTAATAGATAGCTTGGTGTTTGAACTTAATTTTTGGATTGCACTTTATTGCTTTCAGCTTGCAAATCTGAAGCACATAGGAGAAAAGTTACCCACCTCTGCTATCAGTTTCTGTCACCACTGAACCCAGTGAAAGTCCTGTTATTGACTTCACTAACATAACATAATGCTCTAATCTATACATATGTACACAGAAAAACATTTCTATAGTTTATGTGCTTCATCATCATCTTTGTAGGGACCAGCTGCTAAACTTAGTTTTAGAAAAAGCAAAACAAAAGCCAAAGAAATACAACACCACATATTTTTTCTGTCTTGGCATGGAAAGTTCCCTTTTCTACTAATGTTAAGGTTTTATATTTTTGCAGTCTCCTGAAGATCTGAATTAAGGCTCATGTCATCAGTAGGATGCAGAGCAAAATCTACTGTTCCCACTATTAACATTTGCTATTCCTCAGCACTTTTTGAGCCTACACAGAGTTAGTAAGGTCTTTTAGGCCTCAAGCCTGTCCCAGTGTTGTGTTGGGAATCCTTTTTTTTTTTTTTTAAAGATTGCCTTGCAGATCTTGACATATCTTCCCTACAATATGCAACAGCATATTTGAAGCCTAGTGAGGTTTTGGTACTATCCAAATATTCTTTCTAACTCCCTTACAATCCCCAAAGTAACTAAATGGAAAATTGTTTTACTGATAAAATACAAGCATGAAATGGTGCCATATTGATAAAAATGCTCATCATGTTAGCATTTTTGACAAAACTTACGATTAAGTAGAAAACTCTGTAACAGTTAATCTGTGATATTTATAGCCATATTCAAAAGATAAATGGTGAAAAATGCAACATGAATTCCAGTACCAAATTTGATTCAGAGTCGTATCTAGCTCAGAATATCCTTTCTTTGTCAATTCTAAATTATTTGAAAAGTGCAAGAATCTTTGCAATAGATAACTTCGCATGATTTTCTGTATGGGGAAGTTTTGTTTTAGCTTTACCTGATGTTTTTAATTTACCCATAGCTTTAACTTAAAAGAAGTAAATATCTTCTGCTTTACTAGTGTTCCCCCCCCTCCCCAGCTCATGGCAGAAATCTTTAGAGTTCTCATAAAGTCAAGTGGTGTGGCCATTACCATCTGAGCAAAATGTTTTGGTTGGTAGCATCACCTGGACTGAGCTTAAGACTGTTGTCATGATGAAATGACCACCCCAGTGAGTCTTTAGTTATATCCTCTGCTCTGTGCTGGCTCTTGCTTGAATAATGTGGGGTGTAGTGTACCGTTTCAAGAGCATTCATGATGGCCCCTCATGAATACTCACAATTCAGTGCTGGCTTCTTTGCTAGGTCTTGTCAGCATGAGTATGTACGAACTGTTGAGCTGTCTAACCTCTGTAGTCGTGATGAAGCAACTGGAAATTGAAAAAACAAACAAACAAAACAAAACAAAAAAAACAAACACCAAAACAAACAAAAACCAAAAGAAAAACAGAGAAAGAAACCAGAATGTCTTTAAAATCATGAGGAAAATAAACTGTTTCCCACTGGAATGGCAGCTGTTAAATCTTCTGTGGCTTTCTATAACATGGTCTGGGCACAGTCTAGTTTAGAACTCAGCATTTCTTCAAGTCTGATAAACTGTTGGAATCTGTATTACATGAATACAGTTTGAAACTCAATTTTGTCTTTATTTTTTAAGTCCTAATGCTCTTACCTATGATACTGTTTAAATATTGTTGCATTCTTAGTGTTTAAGAACTTTGAGGTAGGAAGCCAAATCCTAGATGAAGATGTAGGTCTTCAGAATCACTTACCTTTAAGTCTAGTAAGTTCAGTACCCAGATCAAGAATAAACTGTCTGAAAGACCCTAAGTAAATCACTGAATCTCCCTTGTGCCTTAGTTCCCCTTCTGTAAAATGAGAATATTATCTTCTACATCATACCATGGGTATAAGATGAAATTTATGAATGTTTGTAAGGTTCTTAGCTGCTACAGTAATGTGGGCCATGGAAATGCCACAAGAGCTAGGATTCAGTGGAATTCAGTGAGAAAATCAGTAAATTATTCCATCTGTAACTGCAACTGTGAAGTAATTTTTTTAAAGGTTGGAAACTTTAATGGAATTCAGGTGGCTTTAATGGAATTCAGGTGTCAGTACTGTCATACCAAGCTCATTCAAGAGTTACAGAATGTAATCACTACAAGTAGTGTATTAAATTGCTTTCAGACAAGTCTATCCAAAGACCTAAATCCTCCCATTTTGGCAGTATTTTAAATGGGCCAGTTTGTTTACTGATACCTCTCCAAACTTCAGGCAGGCATACTTGGCTTTATATCCTGTATATTTGAAGGATTAGGGATTTGTCCCTTTTCCTTGCTCTTTTACAATGATTTTTAAATTTTCCTTCTTTTTTTAATTATGTTTGTTTGCTGCATTATGTATGCTTGTTACTCTCCCAATCTTTACCAAGTGAGTGCATTTTTTGGAAATCAGAAGATTTCCAGAGAAAATGAAGACTGATATACAGTAACTCAATTAGTGCCTGAAATCCAGTATTTGCTAACTACCCATCTGATGGTAATTATCTGTTAGCCACTTCAGTTATTTGATGGTCAATGCTAAGCTACTTAATTTGAAAGAAAGGAATATAAAGGTGATAGCCCTTTCTAAGTTCATTCTCTAATACACTCCACCTGCTAGAGGGACTAATAAGATGAAAAGTTTGCTTAAATACTATATGCAATTTTAGTTGAAAGTTAGTAAATAACTTCCTCTCCTTATGAATGTTTCTTCTGCAGATGTAGGATGGTGAGATGGCCCTTTTTTTTTTCTTTTTTAAATACTATGAAGCAAACCTGAAAAAAATCAATAGTATGCCAAGTCAGTGTGCTTCTATTGCCCAATTCAACTCTCCCAGACTTCGTCCATTCTAGTTAAATGAACACAGTTGCTGCAGCGCAGGACAGACATACGCTAAAAGTCAGTTTAGCATGCTAGGATAAGCCTCTTGCTTTTCAATAGGAAGTGCAGAATTGACTGCGTACCGTCAGTTGCCATCTTCCGTGACTGCCCTGATGTTGTGGTTAGGCGGAACCCAGCTGGCAGCGTTTCCGAAGCGCCCGGCATCATGCTGATCCCGTGAACCTCGCGCGGGGGGAACTGTCGTCGCCACGAGGGGCCACGTCTGAAGTTCTTGTCATCGCTCTGTCAACAGAGAGTTGTATTTGATAAAGCAAAATGAAACTTTTTGTTTAATTTTCCTGCTGTGTGCTACCTCTCCCACTGTCAAATGCATTCCACAGCAACTACCTGCTCTGTTGCACTGCATCCAGTTACTGTAATATGTTTGAGACATGCTTTGCAAAAGTAAATGCTTTAGAATATTAAATGCTAGGGTGGGAACCTCTTCTTAAATCTCTGGCTCGATACAGCTGAGGGGTTTAGTATCAGCTGAAGAAGAACTTTCTCATACAGTGACAGGAAGTGTAGTGGTTTGTTTCTGCATTAGGAGGCTTACATAAAGTGCTAATAAAGCATTAAACACCCATATGTATGCACAGAATTCACAGGCATCTCACATTTTCAGCACATCTTTAAAAGTTTGATTTCTCTTCATGTGCAAAAGTCCTAGACTTGAACACTTTTGCACTGGACTCTTACATTAATGAGAATAATTTCCATCATTGGATTTGAGATTCCTGACCCCAGATAACTGCCAAAAAACCCCAATCTATTCATATTAACTTTTAAGAACAAAAAAGAAACAGAATATCTACTTTATTTTTAAGGGATGTAAGTGTCCTAAAGAATAAATTGCACAGGCATCCCACCCACACACATACCCTGCCACTTGCCCCAGCTAGTAAAACTACTACTCTGTTCTGCATGTTACCTCTCTGGAAAATGTTCATCTTAAGGTAAGAGTGCAGTGCCAGTTTTAGCATCCAGGGTGATACAAGTACGTAGCCACGCTGAAGTTACTTTAAAAACCTTGATGGGCATTCCTAATTTTTTCTTAAAGCTGTAACTGACTCATTTTAAAAATGTGTGAATTAACTTGTCTTCATGCATTCAATTTAATTTTAATATTTCACTGATATTTTAGAAATACTGAAAATAAAATTAATTACTTCCTCAAGCCGTCTTTCAGTTCCTAGTGCTAAAAGGTTGTTGTATTCTCTCTCAAGGATCTGCCGTGCCTAGAGATACCAAAGTAAACAATTAAAATGGTTGAAGGTGAATAAAAGGCAGTAATGGGTACGGATTAACCATAAGTAGCATAAGCAAACTTGCCTGGGTGTTTTGTGTTGGAATCTGTAATAATAAAGCTAAACTGCTGTAGTCAAAATTTTCATCCAGTGCTATAAGTGAACCATGTACACCACTTTCTAGAATATTATTTGCATATTCTCGGAGGCCAATGGCTTGTATCCAGCGTATGACTCGATCATTGCTCCATACCAGCACATCTGTAAGGACATAACAGCGGGTCAGTCTCCTGATACCTGATAACTTCCAAACTGTACAGGTGCATACATGAAGCTCTGTGTGAACTGTGGGTGTCAGATTGCTTTGTTTCTTAAACGAGGAATGCCAGCAAACTGTTCCTACAGCTTTAATATCTCCTATTCAAAAACTCTGTGTGATTTCAGCTATCTTCAAGTTTAATGTTTATTCTAAATACTGTTTCCAAATGAGAAATATGCTTCCAGAGGGCATCTCCAGAATGCAATTGCTTCCACTTCCTATATATATACCCTTTTCAATCCTTAGGCAAGATTTTACAGTTTAACCGTGCAAAGGCACAGGACAAATACCCATTTCTCAAGGCTTCCCTGGAGAGTTTTGTATTAAACATTTTGAGAGTCATGTCAACTCCGACCATTTTATAACATGCCATAAAGCAAATGCTGAATTCACAATTTTAGAGACTAAAAGTATGTTTACTTCAGAAAGCTAGAAGAGTTATTAAGGTCCATGCCAATTATTAAGCTGAGGCAAAAAAGTGAGCTAGAAAACCATTTTTGAGGATTTGGCTATTCTAAAAAATAACCTACCCTACCTGTAAGATAAAAAAAAAAAAGTACTTATACTAATCTTTATAGTTGTGAGTGGGAAACATAATACTGAGTTTTCTGTTAGTAAGTTACAGGGCTTTTTCCTGAACCCTTACAAGTCCAGCTAATGTAGCTCTTCTGGGAGTCAGCATTCTCCTCCCTCGCTTGGCCAGGAACATCCTCGGACCATAAATAACTGACCACTCAATGACAGGGTGAAGGAGGCTATGGGTTATTGTCCTAGCTATGACTAGCCTTGAAGTCACACCAGAATTTGACACCAATACACAATTCTCCCATGTCAGTCTCCAGCCAGACACACTTGGACTAGTGCCTGCACATCCAAGGCAAAGTCACTGCATTAGTGTGTGCCATCATCTGTCTTGAGCACACAGACACTGTCACTGTAGCCATTGCCCCTTCTAAATACATATTTTTTTAGGTCTTCTAATCAGCATTGTGTTTGAGAAGTGCTAACCCCTGTAGTCACTAGAGGTAGAAATGCTCAAAGGGATCAAAGGATTCATTTCTAAGAGTTGAAAAAAACCCAACCACCCTAATTGTTATATATTAAAGGAACCATGAAGTGAGCCTGCAACTGCTCCAGAGAGCTTTACAGAGAAAAATTCTTTAGAATCAGCTGTTAAATCTTCTAATAAGGCCAGTTTTGTTAGGCACTGCTATTACATACCAGTCAACTGCCTCGGGGTCACCCCACCAAGCAACATCAGCTATAATACATTCTGATGTAAGAAATCAAAGGCAGTGGTTTTCAAAAGCCAGAGCACAGTGTAAGGGTCCCAAGTGCTCCCATTTTCTAGACTTGTCCTCAGCACATCCCATGGAACTGCAGGCTGTTTGGCCTTCTGCTTCTGACTGAAACAGGCTCAGATAAAATCTGTCCCCAAAATCCAATTTAGCAAAACGTATGTATGAAACCACCATTAGGAACTCCAGTCCCAGTTTAGCAAAGTACTTAAGTATGCCTAATTTAAGGAACTAGGATGTGTTCTGAAGACAGATGAACTTATGTTAGTGTTGCTTAAAGCACATGCTTAAATACTTTGCTAAAATGGCACGACAAGGGGTTAACCATGTCAAGCTTCAAAAGCAGAAACATTCCCAGTATTCACTCCCAGAAACTATCACCTTTTATTTCATGCTGACTCATTTCTCTTCGCTTTTCCAGTTCTTTTCTATCATAATTCAACCTCTTTAAACACATGATTCCATATTGCAAGCTTGTTCTGTTATTTAAAGAGAAACATTTAGAGAGTTAATAATTTTGAAGATGGAAACATGTAGGATTTATTTCCTGAATTTCAAATGAGGTGTTTCATGGTGCTCGTGTAGCAAATCCTGAGAACAGAGGGGAGATCAAAACCATTAAAAAACACAGACTTCAGGAATGAAATGGACAAAACCAAAATGAGCACATTAGAAGAAATGTTCTAGTCTAAGAAACCCAAAGCATTAAAAGTCGTATTCAGAAAAGGTCAGTCCTTGAGAGCCATGAAATATTTTGTCAAATCAGGCCTAATAAAAATGACAAATTAGACAGTATAGTAAAAAGAAATTCACTTCTTTTCACATAAACATCATTCTCTCTAAAGTCTAAATGCCTTTATTTCCATATTTTCAATTTAGCTTCCTGGCTATATCCCTAGGTAACTGTCAATTTGCTTGCACTGTTAAGAGCTTTTATGTGCTACACACAATAGCTTTTCATTATTATGAGATTCTCAGGGCTTCAAATCTTAGTCTAACACTTTCTGATACTTCGAACCACTTAAATAGTCCTGTTTCTGTACTGTCAAGGGTTTATTGATATATTAATGGCTCCCTGCTCATTATGAAATTTATCTGTACCAGTATCTTGGTTTTTGAGAGACATAATTGCTGTTATTAAATGGATCTCTCTCAATTCAGATTTCTGACAGCCCTAATTTTTCTGGGTGGTTTTCCACACCAGAACAACAGAAAGTAAGTGCTTTTGTTCTGTGCAGCCCAACAGCACATGCATAAACATTTTTAGAGGTGTAGTCTTTACGTACCGATGAAAACTATCCACCATTTTTAGGTGCACACGCAGATCTTTCTTTGTCAGGTGATCTAACATCCTTGCATCTACCAGGCATTCCATAAAGTAACTTCTGTACTGAGGTAAACCCAGACTGGGCAGCCACTCATTACCTATCCATTCATGGTTCATATCACCATAAGCCAGGGTCTACAGAGAAAAGAAAATGGAGAGGTGGAATAAATTCTTGAGTTTGTTCAAGGTCGTACCACAGATTTAAGACAGAATCTATCTGCTCTGCTCACTTCTTGTGAGACTAAAAAAAAACAAAATTCTCTTTTAACATTTAACAATGGAAGAGGGAGCCACTGTGAGATACTTGTTACTCATAACAGTTTTGCCCAATGTGTTTCATTCTCTAACTTTTTAAATTTTAAGGATTGTTTTCAATTTTGAGTTTTAAATGCAAGCAAACTTTTTACACAATCAAAGCGTGTTTCATAATCTTACCTGCTTTCAACTGACCTTCTAGAATATTTATCCCAGGCAAATCCTACAATGAACCTGGTAATACAAAGCAGGCTCCAAGGAATCAACTGAGTTTGTGTTTTGGGAAAAAGGATTTTCTAAATAGGTTCTGCTGACACTTTATGGTTACACACTTGTAGTCCTTTTGAGATGGAAAGTTAGTTTCAGTTGTTTGGTACTTCAGTTTACATTTTAATAAGATATTTTCAGCTGTGAACATCTTAAAACTAAGTGCCTCATATTTAGAGCTCAATAAATTAATTGAGATAGAAACAAACCAGATTCCTCCTAGAAACTAGTATTCAGGCTTCATTGTTCAGCTGAAATTTCAATAGGGTGAGGAAGAGAGTTATGGAAAAAAACATACATATTGAGCTATTTTTACACGAGTAGCACTATTAATATGCAAAATAGATTTTAACATCTCGTCAGTTATTTTGTACTGCTAATCTTAACAGAACAGAGAAATCATAAATTGTGAGATTAACACTTTCTCAACAGGATCATACTCAGCTTTGAGCATCACTTTCAAGCCAAACTTTTTGGCTTTGTTTTTAATGTCATTCTACACAAATGAGTAACACCGTGCAAGCCAGATATATTTTCTGTGGGTGAAAATATAGTCCACTCATCTCTCATTCTTGTAATATTTTGAAGAAAAAAGGAATGCTATCAGTAAACAAAGCAAGATTGTATAAGAGTGTGCTTATATAAAAAAGAAAGAAGTTTAAAAAATGTAGCTCATTGGTAGCCTAAATTATACAAGACTATTTTTAAACTGATACTTGGGTGTGATTTATACAATTGTTCTAAAAAAGAAAATCCAGAGTAATTTTAGAAAAGTTACCTCTCAAACTCTCGGCATATTTTATTTTCCTATTCTCAAAAATGAGAAAAATACTTTTACTAGTTTTAAATGGGAAGTAGAATATGTCTCTGGATTGTAGTACTTTTTAAAATGAAAAATATTCACAATATATGTACCTCTTTCTGCCTTACCTAAAAAAGCTGCCCGGAGAATACAGTCTTTGTTTTAGAAAAACTCTAAAATGTATGTCATAATTCAATACTATACTACACTACATATATATTGAGGTACTCAATTACATCATTATTAACTTTCAGCTTAAAAAGATCATGTGAAAGGTCATACCTGAGCCCAACTGCCTTCTTCAGACTCTTTCTGTATTATCAGCAGGATGTAATTAATAAGGCCGGTAAAAAGACAATAAAAATTAGTTATAAGAGGATGTGGTTTTCATATATATGTTAACAAAAATGAAAAAATACACATAAAATGCACTGATAAAATAAGTCCAGTCACTGGCAATGTCCTGGGCTAAACTACGTGAGAAATTACAAGACAAAAACCATAAAATCTTAGTACAGCAAATCTAGCTGAATTTTCACAATATAAAAGCATTAGATCTTGGTGAAGCTTAACAGCATTATTGAAAGCCTTTTCATGAAAACACAACCATTTACTTACAGGATTGGACATTGTTTTTTTTTTAATTCTAGTCAGATTTTAAAATACTGACAATAAAAAGCTGTCTTCTTGAGAATCTACCGTAAAGGAACTTTTTACATTTATTTTTTTCATGGTAAAACTATCTTTCTGGCTGGTCAGTTAAACAGGATCAACTCTACTTCTGGTCAGTTCAGTTACATTTGCATTTATCTTTACCAACAATAATAAAATTGCAAACGAGCTCAGTTGTGAAAAAAAAAAAAAAAGATAATTGGTTTCACTAATGTTGAAAAAAAACAACTTTAAGTCCTATAACAAGCATAAACTTCTAAGAGATGTCTTTATTGCATCAAAATTTAGATTCAGTACCTCTCCCACCATTTATGGATTGGTCTGACTATAAAGTTGCTTTTCCAGAGATCTCACTGTAGGATTGTATCATGTTTTATAACACCCTGATGGAGTTGTTACAATGTAATGCTAAAAACCAAAACCTAAAATAACATGTTCTAAGATAAAAAAAAAAGTCAGAACTATTTTAGTATTTAGGGAGATATTTGACAAAAAAAAAAAAAAANTGACACTCTACATGCACTTGAAATCAAAAAGGCACAGCATTAATGAAAACATGATGTAACGCACCATTCTCAAGCCTTTTCTTATTTCTTTCTATGTCAGCAAATATAGAACTATGTTTAGAAGAGGTATTAGGGAGTAGAGTACAGTGGAAATGTTGCACATATCACCATGACCATTTCATTTCATTAAATGAGGCTTCACAGTGGCACTGACACTATTAGGTACTCTAAAACTCCAATACCTGTTTCAGGGTAACACAATTTTGGTGATAGCAGTACAGTTTGTAAATTCTTTTGCTGAAAGATTATGTAACTGTTCTTTACATTCCGTTTCATTACTCCCTGCAATTTCCTAATAGCATGCTTGGGAAGCATCCTACAGAAGATATGGCATTTGTGTTCAAGCAGATACAGCCCAATTCTTTTTTGAGCACTGAAACCATTTTAAATGGAAATGGAAAGACTAACCGTTTTAGCTGGAGCAGCAAGATTTTCCATTTCTTCATGGGTCACCCAAACATTGCCTGAGGGCTGTGGACAAGGCCCACAGGAAGGCAGGTGGGATCCACATTAGGTAAGCAGTGGTAAAGAAGAAAGGCAGCACCACTGTAAGTTAACAGCGCATAGCATCACCATCAGCACAACCACGTTCTTGCCTCTACCAAGCTGCAAGACAACTTTAGACAACTTGTTTTGTATCTTTCATTAGCGGATTCTGAACAGATGTGATGGAGCATTTCAACTAGAACTCATGGATGAAATCCGGCAGAGCATCGTCACAAAGGAAAGAATAATAATTAGAGT
This sequence comes from Formicarius rufipectus, assembly GCA_013399695.1. NCBI lineage: Eukaryota > Metazoa > Chordata > Aves > Passeriformes > Formicariidae > Formicarius > Formicarius rufipectus. The sequence continues at coordinate 18,398 of VXAU01004944.1, forward strand.
TGCATTTCATAAGCAACTGGCAAATACAACCTTTAGCGTTCACAGCTCTGTCTGGAGATAAGCTTCAGCTCGCAAAGATTTTCCAGCCTAAATATTCTGCACACATCACATGCTCGTATCGTAATCTAAATAATTATTACTTCCTCCGTGTTTCCATAAATCAAAAGTATCAAGAGAATTCACTTGTAAAACTATTTTTCCTCATCCTATTGTTTTCCATCAGATTATTATGAGAACAGTGAGATGAGGCAGGGAGGGGGCGTGGATGCCTGCTATGTGGAGAGCTGAGGTAAATTAACTCCTTTGCTTAGAAAGAGGGGAGGCAAAAAGACTTGGGACTCAAATGCACATTCCAGGACATGGCAGCTTTGTGCTCACAGCAACTCATGTAGAATTCCTAAAAAAAGACAAAACTATTCCTAGTGTTTTTAGCTTTAAAGTAAGGTTATCTCATTTCCTAAGTGTAAATACTTCTATGCTTTGAAATATGCTCTTTTAAAAGTGAAATTAGTTTTGTGTAGTAATTCGACACCATGTTGAGTCTATACTGCTTTACTTAAATAAAATCCATTAAAATTCATGCTATTACCATGGTTATGACACAGAAAACTGTTCTCAGGGGAGAAAATATCAGATGAGGAACTACAATATTTACAGAACACTTGCAACATGATGATAAAAGGCCAATCAATAGCAACATTAGTGTCCTGTTACCCTGTTGCTTATGTAGCTCAGTGGAGCTGGTACCTCTCTGAGTATCTGAGTTTTAACTTCCAACAAATGACTCTCCATGAATTTCATGAAGATATTACAAAATATTATTATTAACATTATTATCCTACTAGTAGAAATCTGAGCTACACCACATGAATAGAAGCCTACATCTCGTACTTCTATGCCATGTTTTCCATCTGATCAAACCTCTTTCTTCTTTTATTTCTGTCTCCATTTCTTCTTAGCCATCACCATCAGCATATCCCAGCATGAAACTCCCCTTTTGTTATCTTCTTTTTCTCCTCATCCACTTGGCCTGTTGTATTTCATTTTCCTTTAAAAGGTGCTTTTAATCTATAGCATATTCATTCTCTCCTGATCTATTTCCTTGCTCTTTTTGATTTATTCCCTTTTTCTTTCTGACTTGTATCTCTGTGTTTCTTCATTTCCTTCCCTCCCATGTGCTGCCATTCTCTCTCTCTTCCCTCACTGAATGCACACACTCCACTTTGACCTTCCAGATACTTCCTTTAGGCCTCCAATCACCACTTCTCTTAAAAGCATCAAGAGCCTAAAGCCAGCTGACTCAGACTAGATAACATTGCAAAGGGTGCAAAAAAGGGGAATAGGAACAAGATTCAAAAGAGCCGTGTTCCTACACATGTTCTCCCAACTCCTGCCTCTCATCCACCCCAAAAGAAGAAATAAAAAAAAGAGAAACAAACACAAAAAAAGAGAAACACAAATTGACTAGGCTGTTACAGATGACTTGGAAAGAAGAGAAAGGTAAAAATACAGGCAAAATTACAAATAAGATGCTCAATACTGATCATTTAGGTAACATCAGGGATAATCAAAAGCACAACTTAAAAAAAATAAGAATATCCGATAAAGGAAAAACATCAGCAATCAACAATCAAGCAAGCGATGAACAGGTCGTTCTGAGCGTCTTTAGAGAGTTCCCATTGATTGTGAAGTACATGTTATCACAGAGCCACTCTGCTATTACAAAAGTTTTTCTACAGACTCCTGCAGGGTGAAGTGGGGAAAAAAAAAGTTAGCTGAACAGGACTCACTGTTCTGGATGTTGGAGGTGCTGATGGACTTGTCAGTGATACCATCTCCTGGATTGCTAATCGGAGTTTTAAGCGATGAAGAGGATTGCTGATTCCAATTTCTCTTTGAATCTCAGTATCGGACAAAGCAGACATAATAGCTCCACTCTTCACGTTGGCACGGCAGGCAGCAACATACCAGGCTGGCATACCTAGCCACAGCTGTCGAGAGAAAGGACATATTTCATCCAAAGCACTGCTTCATTTCTGAAATTAAAGTCATAGAATATTCTAAGTTGGAAGGGATTGACTAGAAAGATCAAGTCCAACTCCTGGTTCTGCATAGAACAGCCCCAAGAACCCCACCATGTGCCTGGGAGTGTTATCCAAATGGTTTTTAAACTCTGTCAGACTTGGTGTTGTAGTACTATTATTCAATTAATTAATGAATAATATTAAATAATTAAATTAACCATCAGGACACCTATCAATCTGAATAAGCATGGTAACACACACAAATGAGTATGAACATTGTAGTCTTTAATAAAATATAACTGTTTCAGAACCTTTGAAATTGCCATGGCTTCATATGCACTCATTTGGCGCTGTTACTGTAACCAGAACGTTAAAGCAAGGCATGCTTTGAAGTAGTTTTAGAGCTGTGTGCCTCCATCCCCTGGGGGTACTCCTTTCCCAGGCTTTTAATGAGCAGCGGTGGCACAAGTCATTGTTACTGCCCATTTGATAATCTTACAATATACAGGAAATCATTTAGGAGGAGTTAAGTTCTTTTTTTCACTTTTGTACAAAAATTACTTTCTTTTTCCATGTAAGTCCCCACGGTGTACTCATGGAGTACAATCTTACACTTCTCAGCTTTTATTTTCTTACTAGAAATAAATGAAGCATGGTTCAGAACCAACCCAGCAGGCACAGAGCTTACAGTAAATCTGGGGGCAGTCTGGTATGGTGTCACATCCCAGCTAGAAATACTGGTTAGAAGTTGCAGCAAAACGTGAGCACAGCTCCATCACCTGTGGCTTTAGCAGAGAAGTATTCACATGCTTTTCTTCTCCTTATGTTAATCTTACTAGCCCAGGTCAGCAACTGCACCTCACATCACCACTCAAGTCTTTCCTTGTAAGACTGCTCTTAGCAATCTTTCCTGGGACCTACTGATTAAGAGTTATTCTTGGTTTTCTCAGCTTTCTCATTTTGTGCTGCCTCATTAATATGACCGTCAGTGTCTACAGCTCTTCTTTCCCAAAGGAGATAATTCCATATCAGAGACACATACATGTGAGAAGTTTTTATCACAGTATGAAATACATTATGCCTGTGAGAAAAACATAAGCAGTGAATGCCATAATCACTGAGATTTTAGGGATAACACAATGGAAAACAAAGACCTAGCTAGGTGCATCTCAAATAGGCAATCAGAATTAGCTGATTTCATTATTTTACTTTTTTATCTTAATATGTCTTACACAAAGAGGACATGAGGTCGAGCAAAGGAGTCAAAATATGCCATCAGCAAATTCACCAACAAATCTGGAAAGCAGTAACAATTTGAAAGGATTTTCTGTTTATTTGACACAGCACAGGAAATCACTGTGTGGTTATTAAGAAGCATACACCTCCTATGGGAAATATTTCTTTAAAAGACAGCTGTTAGATCACTTTTATGTCAAACAGAAAACAGATTTGACTGTCATATTCCAAAAGAGCTAGGCCAGGTTTTTCTGTCCTGAGTCCTGATACACCATACAGCTTGAGAAACAAGTGCATTGTGTTTCAAAAAGTCCTTCCCACTGATGGGATAACGCACTGCCCTCGATCCAATGATAGCCTAAGCCTTAAAAACATGATTTACTTTCAAAAAACTGCAACAAAATACAAAGCTCCATGAAAAACAAACAAACAAACAAACAAACAAAAACAACAAAAAACCAAAACAAACAAACAAACAACAACAACAACAACAAAAAACACCACAAAAAACAAACCACCAAAAAACCACAAAAATTATGTAGATAACAACCAGCTGCACTGCAAGGGCCATGAGAAAACTATGCATAGCTTTAAAATGTATTTCATAATCTCATTTATTTTGATAGTAATTTTTTTCCACATATGCACTTGAAAAGCATAAACACTAGGAATTATTCCCCCTGCAGAAACAGGTATTTGCTGCTAAGCAGGTAAATTAGTTCTTTGACAAAATAAGTAAATTCTTCACCAAACAGCTGTCTCTAGCAGACAATGATGTTAGATGAACAGTCTTAAAAAGAGGACACAGCAATCGTTCTAGACAGAGAACCCAGATATCAAGGTTTCCTGAATTAAGAACCCCCCAAATTCTTAAAATATATCTAAACTATTTTCATGCTACTTAAGGCTGAAAAGTTAAGCCCTGAAAAGCTTGAAAATTTCACAATTGTGATCACATATACTCCTTAAATTTGAGCCCATCTCCTTTAATATTTATTTTGCTCTTTAGTTGAAGCGTCACATATTACATTTTTCCTCAGGAGAGTGTGAAATGCAGCGTCCATCTGCTGACTGAATGCTCTGCTGCTCACTGAATAAACACAGTGCTTTTGTCCCCTTATCTTTTTGTCATCAGTATTCAATCTCCATTGAATATTGCAACATAAACTTCCTCATGGGCTCTCCTGTGCTTCGCATTCCCCTCAATTTCTCTTTACAGTCCCTCTCTGAAACAGTGGGAAGCATATCTCACTTTTCAGCTATGAATCAAGGGGAAAACTATCAGGGTTTAACTTGTCAAAAACTATTTCAAATCTCAGACTGCCCTGAATGACATCAAGGATAGAACTCTCTTAGTATTCAGAAATATACAGACCTTTGCATGCTCACTTTTCTAGCAAATCAGCTTTTACTGCAATATGCAATATTTCTGATACAAAACTGGTTACAGAACTCCCAAAGTCCTATGAAAAGGTCAAGTAGTAGCAAGATAAAGGATTGTTCCATATTAAGAGATATTTCTTTGGAAAGGAAGGTATCATCCCATTTTCAAAATTTATGCAAATGCGTGAACTGACTTTCTGCAGTTTTCATTTCATTTTTTTCGCTAGGCACCTTCAGCAATTCCAATGTGAAGTGGAAATTTTGTAGACATTAGTTGCTTTCATTTCTCATCTTTCATTTATTCACTAGCATATTCCTGTTAAATCTTTGGAGAGGGATTTTTTATTTTTTTTTCCAGTTGAAGGGGAAAACTCTACAAAGTCTATCTGATGATCAGTGGATGATACCTACAGTAGACAGGAGAAAAGGTGGGAACGTGTAGAGATGCTTGGTATAGCAAGGAATAAACACTTCGTCCTTGAGCCAACAAAGAGCTTGTATCTCCACTGAAGTGCCTTGCCATGTAAAAGTGATTGCATATTTGTGTAAGAACTTTCTGCCTTCTCCTCCCCTCAGCATCTCTGCAAGTATTTTTGAATAGATCCTTCACCTAAAACATTAATTGATTTTTGTCAGAATTGATGGCAGCTTTTCTGAATGTTTTTTCTGGATGAGTTCCAAACCCCATCCATTTAGGCCCTCCACATAAAGGCCAGTTCTCTGCAGACTGCATTTCAGATATGAAGGTACTGCCTGTCAAATCAAAGAGATTTCAACTTGGATCTCCCATGTTTCAGGTGAAAACATTGAGAAGAACACTTCTTTTTCTTTTCCCATTTTGCTTTTAAAATGTAAAAAGTTACAAATTCTTTACATTTATTAAAAAGTTAGCATATCATTCTCCATAAACACTGTCTGTGGAGTTCCTAGATATTTAGAGACTGAGAAATTAAAATATTTAAAACATTTAGGATTCAAGTGCATTTCCTGTCCTCATCCCACTGTGTAATCCTGTCCCACATTTTTTTCAGCTCTAGTCTCTGATTTACACCATCCAATATCAAAATCTTGTAATGCTGATGGCACAGTGGACAGGGGGAGAAGATGAAACTGTAACAGTCTCTTTTAAAACTTGTAAGGACAAGCATACAGAAGCAGTCTACAAATGTGACTCACATTTCCAAGTTATGACCAACACTTACCTCCAGCCAGGCAACCACTGTTGGCCCATCCCACTGTGCAAAAGGCAAGCCTTTTCTCCGAGCTTCTTCCAGAAGTTCATGTCTAAAAACAGATCAAGAAATGTTAAATATGTGGAGGTACGTTTAGGTATATGTATATAGATGCAACCATACCTTTTTGTTAGGGGGAACAACAGTGAAGCACAATGACAGGCATAGAAAAAGAACAGAACACACCAGTGAATGATACAGCTCCTTCCCCTGTTGAATGTACTCCTTAATCCATTCCCAATTCTTCCTTTCCCCTCTCCCCTCAACATCTTTTTAAACACCTAACATGCAAAAGGCAAGGTTTCTGTTTCTTCTTAGCCAAAGAAGAATTGGTATACCCTGGTACACCCTATATTCAAGGCTCACCCATGCAAAAAAGGACATTGGTGAAGAGAAAACTGAGGGACTCTTCCTAACCTAGCTCTGGTCTGTTAATGACAGAGAAAGGCCCAGAACTCATAACTTCTAGACTTGACCTAAGCATGGATGTAAGGCAGATGGATCTGAGAGGTGCCTAGGTTTGAAACACTCAACCAGCTAGACCAGCTATGCATAGTGATAGGGTCTCTGGAGTACAGCTATTTTGCACCTTAAATATGCCATCTGTGGCTGCTTATGAGTTGGTTGTATCTCTGGTAGTTCCATGTTTGGATTTTCTAAGTACTGATTATATATAAAAGAAGCCTACATGGATTACTGCTGAATATATTTTTATAATTATAGAAATTAAGAGGTTTCTCAATTTTATACGTATACATGTATTTCTATTGAGTCGCTCAGCTACCAATCCAACTCCCACATCTGCAGTTTTCCTGGACTACAATCAGTGTATATGTAAAACATGATTCTAAAATTTTAAAATATACTTTTAATATGGTGGAATTAAATATTTGGTAAAGTTATGTACAGACTAGTCAGCTAGTCTATAAGGAAAATGCTCTATATTAAAAGACATTTTCAATTTTGCAAAAGGAATAGAGAATTCACTGTGATGATGGCATAGAAAAAGCAGTGCTTCAAAAGTCTTTTTTTATTCTGATATTTAACATGTTTTCAGCTGCCTCCTACTGAGTGAAACACAAAAGAATGCTCTCAGCAACAAGCTGTAGTGAAAAACAAATTAGACAGTGACTATGCTAAAGCAGTATTAAAATTTGCTTACATTCCCACATAACAAGAAAATCTTGGAATTATAGCTTCAATTTTGCTCTGTTCTCCTTTATTACTACAGTGTTTGTGATTCAGTTATCCCTTGGCAATTCTTCACTGCCTTATAAGCCTTTCAAATATATGTACTACAAAATCACAGCAGATAAAAGCAATGGGGTGATGTTACTTGCAAGAAGTAGCCCTTTGGGGATTTTTGCACAGCTAAGAGGCAAGTCTGAGAAAATTTGGCTTTAGTAGAAAATGGAACTCAAATAAGCAATTTTGCATACAGGTTTAAATCCCTGGCTCTGAATATTAATAGCAAGAAAGCTACTTTACTCTCTGTGTTTATGCTTTCATAATATGTAACATTACAAATTCTTGACAGAACTACTGAAGTTTATCCAGCTTCTACTCCTACACATCCTTTGCATACCTTATTGTTTGTCACTCAGATGTCCCAAAACACTGTAAGATGAGAAGTTGCTCTCAGGGTACACAAACACCAAGTTACTTTCAGCAGCTGATAGAGGTTCAGGAACCCCATATTCCCAAGGAAACAAGTAATGAAGGCCAACAGAAATGTATTCACCTGCCTGCTTAGGAGAGCAGAATTAAGGCATGGCCAGACTCTGCCACAGCCGAGGTACCTGTGGATGAGGTATGTGGGTTGCAGCCTTCCCTCAGAGCTGGTTCTGCAGGGTGCTACAGCAGTGCTGTACCTCCCTCAGATGCCACCACAAAGCTGCACAGCTCCAGTTGCCACCAGGCCTGTGAGGACACATGGCCATCCCTAGGGAGGGACAAGCTTTCAAGAATGCCCCTTCCTCACCTGCTCACTTTCAGTATCCCATGGCAAAGCATGGGCTCCACAAAACCCTGCATTCCTTCCCCAGAGGCAGCCCAAGCCTCAGGAGCAGTCCCTGCTGGAACCAGGAGTCCCATGGACACACCATCCTCCGAAGAATCTAATCCCAAATTTCTCTTTTTCTGAGCTACTCTCCAATTATGCCAGCTGAAAGAACAAGGCTGGTTAACATGCTAAGTGAAAGAGAAGATAATGGCTTTGAGGTTCACTGGCCTTCCTTGCTTGTGTTGTCTCCTTCTTCAAAGAGGAGCAGCAGCAGCATCTGGTCTACAAAGAGATGGGGAGGAAGTTTTGGCCTCTTTCTTTGATTTATTATCAAACCTTTCCATGTCCTCAGGATCTGAGATTCCTGTAGAGGAGGCATTGACACTTTAAAGTCTCACTTTCGTGAAAAGCTTGATTCCTTTATATTGGAATTATAAAGTACATATTTCTAGGGAGTCCCCTGTGATTTTGCAACATTTGACCCAGCTTGAGGCTTGGTGTGGAGGTTTAGAATTACTCTAGTGATCACAAACCAGTACACTCTCCCAAGAGCAGGAAAGCACCTCTGTTACTTGTAAGGCAGTCTGGCTCACAGAGCTAAAGGAAAATGTGGTTACTGACATTGACTAAAGGAAATGGGGCCAGGCCAGAAATGAGACAGCCTATATATATGCTGTAGCCAAGCCTACTGTTTGATAAACATAATCCAAATGGTCTTGGCATGTGGAAGGAAATTGTTTCGGGTTGAAAATATTTTTAGAGAAAAGTTAAAAATCCTGTCCTCAGACATGCACAAGAAATACAGTCATCATAAGGTCTGTGCCTCACCTATTGATGTAGAGGAATCCTAAAAGGATTTTTATAATATTCCCTTAAAAATAATTTTAAGCTTCAAAACTTATACTTCTTTCCTCACATTTTTCTTTTAAACACCACTCTAACATTAAAGTTTATTTAAATTATACTTTACTTTTTGAACATTAGTCTTAGACTACTTCTTAATACAGATCAGGAGATCTGTACAACCCGATCCTTCAACTTATAAGCCAAAACTAAATACAGAATTTCTATGTTTTGACAAGAGAAACATTCTTTTAATTGGAAATCAATGAAAACTAGTAGTGAGGTGGTTTGCACTATAGGAAAAAACTCTATTCTTTCAGTATGTTAAAAGTATCATGTAGGAAAAAATGTGTTGTTTTCATCAATAGTGCAAATCATCAGAAAAATGAATCTGGTGATCTGCCTGTTTTGGAATATAAACCAAACATTTCAGATGGACAGAATGTTGTCTACTGTTGTCATTATGGGATAGTCACTGGCTTCCTGAAAACAGAAGGACTCCAAAGCAAATTATTGGAGGCTGCAGTTTAATTTTCCTTACAAAAAACATACAACTGATCACAGTGGGAAGAAGAGATGACTACCCTAAAGCTCATCACTCCCTCTTCCCTTCATTACAAAGACAGGGTTTGGAGATAATGGAAAGCATTGAACAGTTTGTCTAATTTAGATGATGCTTTTCAGGGGAATATGGGGATTTTCTTTTCTCCTCAGCCTTTGTCAGAAGAGTACTACATATACACATTGCATTGGTAAGGAGTTGGGAATTAAAGTGCAATTATTTCCATGCTCATTTAGGTTTTCTGGCAACATATGAAAACAAGCTGATAAGGAAAAATTGACATTAATTAGGCATTACTAGAAGTGCTATTATTTTGAAGACAGGGCTTTAAACCACTTACTACCTCTGGAATGAATTCCAAATTAAAGCTGTGTTTTTAAAGATAACATTACTGCTCAAGAAAAAAAAATCCTCTTCCTGGAAATATTATAAGAGCAACCAGAATTTGCTGTTTAAAATACATCATCACTCTGAGCATGGTTTTGCAATGTCAGGAAATTTCATGTACATCAACTGCTTAACACTCATCCAAAACTGGAGAAATACTTGTATTTGGATGTTTTAGAGAGTGCCTCAAAGTGCACTGTTTCCACACTTTTATCAAAAATAGCAAAGAGGAAAAAAAAATAAAAAATCACATAATATCAAGTTGTGTTGCAGAGTTGTGTGTTGGAGAAGCAGGGTTGCCTCCCTGGCATTGACTTCTAATATTTAATCTTCCCCAAAACTACTTCCTAAGCACAGAGCTACACTGGGACATCTTCTTTAGCAACATTCATCTATGAGCCAGGTACAACTTACTAGATCAAACTACAAATCTGAGAGCAAAACTGTCTCATAGATGGGGATTTATGAACACCTTTGGACAAGAGAGGTACAGGGGTGCAATAGGAAATGGGAAATTATTAGAATGAAGCGGTGATATTATCCTGCAAATCTTCTAATTTCATATTATCATTTCATAATGATTCATATTATCATTTTCTTGCACTAGGAAAAGTAGTAGCAGCAGCAGCCATCAATTCATTGCATAAAATTCAATGAACTTTATTAAAAATATTAATAATCTTTAAATAGAATTTGTGTAGGAGGATAGTGATATCTTCACTTAAAGCATGTCATTCAGTGACATTCAATTTTCTTCATGAACATGAGGCTTCCCTCATCAAGCAAACAAGAAACAACAGCTTATTATTTCTAATACATATAATGCACTCTGTGCAGTACACAAAGTCCACACACTGTCTTGATGAAAACTGACCAATGTTTCAACACAGATCTTTATATTCCTGCAAATAATAGGATTTACTCTGATAGTTCTAATAGGGTCCATGAGAAAAGTCCTCAAGGACATTATACAGCATGTAGAATATAATGTCTTAGTTAAAATGTTATAATGAATGTGAGATAAATTGAAAAGGAGGCATGGTGAAGTCAAGAGCCAAATCATATTTATAAAACACAAGCAGAATTTATTTAAAAATTTGGCTAACACGCAATTTAGATTGTGAAATGGCCTTTACTCACAGACATTTGCTCAAAAAGAAAACACATTGAAGTTTTTACCTAGCACATCCTCTGATTATGATTATTAACTGACATTATTATTATTATCGTTGATATTAAAATGTTTCTTTAGAACAAATACTATACATCATTGGTTTCTAAAAGAGAAATAGAGATGATAGACCACATAGGCTGTATTTGTTTGAGTAATCCTAATTTCAAGTTAAGATTAAACACATCTGCTGCATGAAATCTAGCATACAGGCATAAATCAGGAGAGAAGATTTCTAATGAATTAAGCTGGATTTGAGGTTTATCCTTTCTGTTCTTGTTTGCTAAATATTTAAGTCAGGCTAGAATCCTGTAGCTCAGGACATTGTATGAAAGAATTTTGTAGTTGAATTTGTATGAATTAATAATGATATTAAATATCTAACAAAAAATAACAGGTTACATTTTATCTATGCATTTTCTGCAAGACTATAAATGGATTTAAAATAAAAGTAGGGGTGGGAGAGTGGGAAGACTTCATGTTGCTACACAATGCTGATTTAATTTAATCTGAAATGATTCAACTAACTTAAAGATGCACCAATTAAAACTTGGGTCAGACTTTGTTTCAACTTTGACACTTAAGTATCTGCTTTTTAAATAATTTAAAATCATCATTCTTTTTCCTTTATGACACCTGATATAATACTCAGATTAAAAACAGTGTCCAAAACTCAATTTCCAATTTTATGAAAAGCTTTGTATTCAACTTTAAGTGTTTTTTTTTGGAAAAAATGACAAATACAGAAATCAAGATGCAGCTAATAAACAGAAGCTTTAAAATCTATAAAATAAGGAAGTATAAATGTCACAGTATTCCAGATAACACAGATTAACAATGTTGTAATTATAGGGGTACATTTGAACTGTATGCAAGCTAAAGAGCAGTATTCTTTTTTTTTCTGAAGGTACATAATTTAAACTAAGTGAAGCACATTTAAGAATGCATAAGACCCTAAAAAATTAGTGTTGCAGAGAGATACTATTAAGAAAAAACCAAAACCCACCTATAAAATAAAGACTTGCATATTAAATAGTCTTGTAATGTTGCGTACATTGTACTACATTAGAGACTCTCGGTGT
>VXAU01004944.1:30512-92721 GCA_013399695.1 Formicarius rufipectus
AATAGACCTTCCAGGACACATTAAAAAAAAAAGTTATCTCCAAGTAGTTAATTCATTCTGTTATGATTTCAAGGTGTACCATTATTTTGAATATTTTGGAAGTTTTCATTTAAGTCAGTTTTCTGCATGGATTTGTTACATAATGTTCACAGAAAAACAAAAATAAATAAGAATAAAACACAGAAAATAAACATGGTGCTGAAGATTGATATGTTCAGCAGCCATGCTGTTTTAACTTACCCAGATAAGCTTTTCATGAGATGAAGAGAGATGAATGGAAAAAAAAAGCACATAAATGTTAATGAACATATAATAGTCCATAAAAAAAATATGATAGATAAAATAATACCACCATTATAATTATAAAAATCTAAGTAACATTTTTAACTAAATGCTTTAAAGACCTTCTTGGGAAGAACAGATGTACTCCTCAAAATGAGATTTTCATTAAACTCACATTGGCTATTTATTAGGTACCACTCAGCATAGCACATCTTCCATCTACAATACACATTCATGCCAAAGAACTGCAAAAACAGTGAATGTGGAGTAGATTTTCAAATACAACTTTTTGCTTTGATTTGAATAATTTCATAGGGGTTTTTGTGTAACCTCACAAATTTTGAAAATCACAAACCTGTGGATTTAAACAAATTACAGAGACACAGTAAAATTGAGTGGACTACAAACTTTTCTATGTGTACTTTGCTAATATTTCAGAAAAATATCTCAAATCATAGATGACCTCGACTTGGTTGTTTTTTTGTTAGTCTGTTCTTTAATATGCAGATTTCACGTACATTGGTGACTAACACTTGCAACGGCCATTTATGCCAGGCAGAATTTTAATTTTGGCAGTCATACTAACACTAGATTAGTAGCAACACTGGTATGAATGATTTGCCCTCTATGTAACCTCTTACTGCCAATATAAGGAGCACAGTATATGTCGGAGAAACAAAGATGCCATTGTTGATAATAAAATTCCTTCAGCATCCTTTAATTGCCATCATAAAAAGACAATTATACACCTAAATGAAACCCACATGTCTCAAAATAGTGTATTTCTATTAAGAACTGATTTACAGAGATATAAAATACTTGGTAGATACAGCTGTAGAAAACTTGGGGTGAAAAGCCTATACTGTGATTAACTAAGACGTTGCAGACATTTCAGTCAGTTCAGGAGGGCGTTTTTGAGAACTTCCATTTTGTTTTCACGTGTGTGAGCTCAGCAGAACAGTCAGGAGAAAGGAAAGTACCATACAGAAAAGTAAATGTAAACAGATGACAAATACACTCAGAAAATAGAAGAAAGGAAAATTAAGGAAGGGAAGGACAACGAAGGTATGCAATAAATAAAGAACTATTAAAAAAAATTAACAAATGTGAAGGAAGCAGCACTAGAATTGAAAATACATTCATTATTCATGCTCATTTTGTACTGAGCTAACTCTAAAGACTGACTTGAACACATTTGCTGAAAAAGCTTTTAATTTTGAAGGGCCTGGAGTATATTGAACCAGAACTACTTGTTACACCTTCCTCTGAATTCTCCTTTGGGTATGTGCAGAGAGAAGTAAACAGGGGGATTAATTAGATTGCAAGTAATTTTCTTGGAGTTTTAATGAGTTGGCAGTTTGCAGCCACTTGAGGATAATTTACAGGACCTGAAGGCCCTTACAGGAGCAAAGGATCAAAGGACATTGCATCACTTCCTGACCCTCTTGTGTCAGAATAACAAAATACAGCAGAGAAAAGTGGATATTTAATTCTAGGGTTTGCCTTTTAAAAAGACGAGAAATTTATCACCATTTCATTAAAGGAACACCATTTTCCTTAGACATGTATTAATCTAAAGGTTGTTTAGAACTTTGTTTTCTCTTCCTTTAAATCCTAATTCTACACTTAACTGGATGGGATATTTGCATCTGCCAGTCATAATATTTTAGAAAACCAGCTGCATGCATTAGGGTATATGCTTACATTTATCCAGAAATTCCAAATTGCAATAGATAGGCTTATATGTGCAGATAAAACTTGTAATGTTTTGATACAAGTACTCATTTTTTTATGAGGAAAAGAATAAAAATTGGCAAAGAAAAAAAATATTATTTCTAAAAAATACAAGATTTAAAAAAATAATCCTTTTTTTTTGTCATCACAATAATCCAAGTAAGGTTTAATAATATCTGCAAAATAAATACCCTTTTATCTTTAATTTTTAATGGTAAAAAGGCTCTGAGTATCAATGTAAGAACAAGATACATTTTTAACTTTGCATAAGCTTTGACTGACCGACAATTTGAAAGTAAGTGTTCCAGTGTTCTAGCAAGTGTTAAAATGTTTGCTAAAGAAATTAAGTTTAAAAAGAAAATTTATCTGTATGCATGTCTCAAAGACTAGACACTGACTCAGACAAGAGAAAACCACATTGCACACAGCAGACAATCCTAAACTGCATAACAGAACACTCACTGCATGCCTCTCCTTCCTCCACTGAAATGAGAAAATAGAAAATAATAGGTACTGGGTACTGCATTGTTTGCTAGAAAGGGAGGAAGAACTGATAATCAGTTTGAAAGCCACTAATAATATCAGGGAGTTTCTCATAGATCAAGTAGGAAGGAAAGAATTTAAACTTGAATTTTCTCAATTCAGAAAACAAAATACTTGACGGTGAAAAAGGCATCATATTCTTAAGAGTTACTGTTAAAAAAAAAAGTACCATATGCTTAGGATATAAGGGTGTTTAATAAGCATTAAGTATAAAGGAATAGTAGATGGATGCCACAGAAAAAGGCATTAATTAATGCAATTGGGTTAAATTTTTCAAAATGTGTGCAATTAAGAAAATCATTAGAAAGACTTATTTGCATGCTGCAGAGGACAGAAATTATTTGCAGCCACAAATACACTATATCAAATTCTAATTGATATTGCACATATAAAACCTAACTAATTAACATTACTAAAGGAGCATCATGTGGGTTCAAAAGCAACTAAATGATAACTATGGTGTTTCAAACTCATTCCACAAAATGGTCTACCTAAACATTTTTTCAAGTTGCCTCCTGACAGGGAACTAAAACTTGGATTTGCCCACAAAAAACCCCCGAAGTCTCAACCTTCTGTTTACCAAATGAACTCATCAACATTTGTCATTCTTTTTTTTCCTCTATGTAGAAAGGAAGAAGAGTCAATCAATCCAACATGCTCTTCCGTTCATATGGATGTTCCTGCTGTTTGATATGTACATCACTGTAGTCCATTGAGACATAACAGCTCTGCAGTTCTCTCTGCAAGGTTAATTATAAGGCTATGAATTCTAAGAATTTCTTCTTACACCATAAATCTACATAGGAAAATAACTTGATTTTACAAGTCTTTATTCATCTATGTGTCCTGGAACATCAAGGCTGTTCTGCAATGAATTGAAGGCAGGAGCCTATATCCAGCAAAGAAAAACATGTAGCTGTTGAGTAAATCTCCCCAAAAACAGGTTCATGGGAAAGAATGGCTTACTTTGATTTTCCTTGGAAAAGATAAACCTCACATTTTAAGCTTGTTTTGGAAACATGGAATTAATAGATTCTTGTCCGTACTCAAATTGAACAAAATTGAAGAAAGGAGTGAAGCTAAAGCTCTGCTCTTGACTCATATTAATAAACAGCAGGATTTATCATCTTTTGGACTGGAATCTTGCCAGCATGATCCAGAAGCGCTGACTTGCTTGTAAATTCTTTTGCATGGAGATAACTTTGTATTTGAGATTGCTGCAGAACTGAAGTCTTAAATTAATCTCCCACCATTCTATCAGAATGCACAAGGTCAAAACTGCCTCTGTGAGGCAATCTAGGATAACACAGCACTCAAATGTCTCTCAAACCTTGCCTTACATCGGTGCCTTGCACAGGATCAAATAAACACATCCCATGAAATGTCAGGGATTATGACCAATTATTACACACTTTACGCAACAGACAACTATCTGGTCTTTCTTCAGCTTTCTCCCTTCTTCAGACAGGCACTTATTTGCTGCTGCTTTGCGTATTGTTGCAGATCAAATAGAAAATTAAAACTGAAAGGGGTATACACTCCTGGCACTCAGAGCTATACTACAGTGTGCAAAGACACACCAAGACTCTTTAGAGCTGGATTTGCCACCAGTGAGGCTTTTGGGCAAGGGTAATTTGACATCACACCTAAGCAAAACTGTGGACAAGGAGAAAACAATCGATGTTCATTAGGACAGTTACAGTGAACACAACTCTATTTGCTGATATTATTTCAAGTTTGCCTAAGTAAATTGCTAAAGATTATTTTTATAAAGGATTCAATGTAGGGTATTTCAGTGAAAAGGACAATAAAACATTTATACAGCTCTTCTCTTAAGTGCCTTAATTTGTTTTCTGAGATGAGGTCAGTGGATATATGCATTTTGAAGGGGAATACAGTTTATTTTATTTTATTTTATGCAGAGTGTTATCTACTCATTTGCTGAGGCATGAATTGTCTTGCAAGATACACATTGATCAACTGCTGTTCCAGAGGACACTGTGCCTCTACCTGAACCTTTTGCAAACCTTTGTGAATTGCCATGGAAATGGGTCTGATCTGAACTTCCTCTGCTGGGTCCTGCCTTGGGTTATCACGACAACTCTGAGGAGATGTCAAGGCCAAGTAATTGCGCACAGTTCGCACAACATCCACAAATGATGATGCTATGAACATCTGTATGCATAGCCCCAGAGAACTGGGAGTTGGAGTTAGCTACAAATTTCAGAATTGGAAACTAAGTAACCGTTTTCTATAGGGGAATGGGTTAATCACTAGGGAAGAAAGTACAAAAAGTTCCATTCTTCATCTTGTGATGGGTGCCTTCTAGAGAGCGTATCTTAATCAACATGTATGTCCTACGTGAGTTCAAACTATTTGAATCATCGGGGATTCAGATAAATGCAATGGTGACAGAGGACTGTAAAACCTTAAAGATCAGATTTGCCTGGCTCAAAACACTGTCAAGGCCACAGAAGGAACTTGTCATAAGATAAGGTGCCACAGTGGGAACTTGAGATAAGCACAGACAGCAGAAATTTGCAACAGGAAGGCACTGATTCCAGCCTTGCAGAAGTGAGATCTGTTTAGCACATCCTGATCAGTGCATCCAGACAAGAACTCCCAGTGTGACAAAGGAAGCAACTGCTGATACACATGCCACCCCAAGTTATGGCAACATCTGTGTGGATGTCTGGAACTTGGACTGTATAAAGCCGGCACCCGCAGAAGAACGACTCTGGGACCCCCACGACTGAGAAGGCCAAGGTGAAGAAGGACCAACAGGATGCTGCCTGGTCCATGGGTAGCAAGTCTCTTCTGCATGATCTCTCTCTCTCCTTCCTGTCCTCCCTCCCTCCCCCCTGCTTTCTTATTTATTTCTATCTCTCTGACTCACATTTACTGTTAAATAAAATCCATATTATTGACTAAGGCATAGGGTCTTGTTTGCACCTTAATTTGGGCACAGGTATCTCTCACCAATCAGATCATAACACTGTGCCATTAACACTTGTAGTCCTAAACTGTGACTTTTCTTGAAGAAGTTACTCATCAGACAAGGAGGCTGTGACAGTCAGACAAAAGGGATATTATATACATTATATATATTATATACAAAATATTAACAAATTTTATATAGAACAAGGGAAGAGGAATAGAAAGGCTAATTTATATAATGAAAATGTAATGCATTACTTCTTGTCACAACCCAAAATCACTTACTTTCACCAAATAATGGAATAACACTCTGAACACTTTAAATACCCCTTACCTTCATCTTTTGTTTCCTAGGACTACATGCTCAATTTACAAATAGTAAGATCTAAAAGGTTTCAATATTAAGTAGAGTTGTCATGTATTTAAGGTCTGAGAATAAACACTTATGAATGAGTCAGGCAACTTCAGCTCATCTTTTCAGGTTACTTTAAGGAACATTGGGTATAATTTGAAAACTCTACACAGCTTCCTTAATTTCTCTTTGATGCCTTAGGAATAAAACTTATTCCTAATAAATCTGCTATAATAACCAAATGTTGGATGACTAGGGTCTCTTGTTTGAGGTTTATAAATGTCTAGCATATTGAGGCAAACAATTACATTTTAATGATGTCTAAGTAGACAACTGAAACTGAAAGAAATTTTACATCTAAATAGCATCTTCTAAGCAAGAAGCAGGGAAACTTTGAATTTTGGTTAATGACACTATAATCACCAGAGAGAGAATTGGTCTCCAAAATTACCATATTCTCTCATTAAACTTTTCAGAGTGAAACGCATTATTCAGTGCCCTATTCTATGCATGGAAATTGTGCTAAAATACTACAACACAGTTGCAAAGTGTTTGCAACTTCACGAGGTCAGAGCAGAGTCAATTGCACATTCTTGCTACTGAGGGAGCAGGTGGCCAGGACACCTGACGGAACATTAGTACCTACTGGCTGCCAGAGCTGACAGTTTGAAACACCGTGCATCTTCATCCCTGGGGTAGAGGCATCCTAGTGGAATTACTGATGGAGTTCAATACATTCAAGAATGCAAAATAAGAATGCAGAGTTTTAAGTATTTCGCTATTAAGAGATTAACTAAACTGAAAGAAATACCATGGATATCATTTTAACAGGAATCCATCCTTTTATAATAACTTGTGTCCAAACTAAATTAAAGCTAATAGCAAAGTCTGGTGAAGCTCATGAGTACTATCACAGTCCTCCTGTGCTGATCACAGTGATGAATTAGACCTTGGTTTCAAATCAAGGGGAGAATCCTTGCTTTCCTGCACCAGAACTACCACTTAACTGAAAGGGATATTTGCTGAGCTGTTAACAGGGCTGAAAGTCATTTCACTTAACTTGCATGTGTAAAAGAGAAACACAGTTATAGTATGTGGGATTTTACCTGTTTTATGGAAAAAAAGTATTATCTCTGGTATTATAATTTTGAGGGTTTTTGTATTCGTTGGGGTTTTTCTGGGGGGTGGCTTTTTGGTTGTTTATTTGTGGTTATTTTTGTTGTTGTTTGGTATTTTTGGGGTCTTTTTTGGTAGTGGTTTTGAATTTTATTTTTTTTAAAGGAAGTAGCAAAGACAGCATAAGTAAAGCTCTCTCAGATATGAAATGTAATACAAAGTAGTGTTTCCCTGCTTTAGTCTATCCTTTATCCTATTGGCAAGTCTGACTCTTTGGAAGTTTTATGTCCTAGTCTAAATTAGCCACAGAAAATCTTACAAGGTGAATTGTTCTCTGTGTTCACTGTCTCTGCATAGTTTGTAGGGTGGCTTCGTTAAGCAGTAAAAAGCAATCAAGTGCTTGGACTTAAATCTTACTGCTACATAATGAGATAATAAGAGAAATCTGAGAATAATTTCCTACCTGTTTCAAAGACCTCATACACATCGCCACCACCATTAATGTTATACAGTATAGTATTTTCATTTGCACTACAGAGTTCAGTAATCTTGCAGCTACTGTATGTATGGGAAGGCTACTTCCAGAGGGAATTATGCACTGTTAAGTGCTGGCAAAAAGAAATCTGCCTACCGAGACAAACTTTTCACTTAAATGACTTCTGAACTGTTTCAATTTAATACCTTCTAATGTAAGACATGCAAATACATGATTGATATTCAAGAACTGACTGGACACAATCCTGTGCTCTGGGATGACCCTGTACAGGGACATTGCATCAGATCACCCACTGTGGGCTCTTCTGTGATTCTGTGACTGCATTTCATACAAGGAGGTGTTAATTCTGTTACACTCTTGATAGCTTGGCACTCTAATGACTACTCTAATTCAGCAGAATCTCATGTATATCTCTAACACATTATGTTACATTTTTCCCATATTATGGCTCCTCTACAACTATATAACATATAGATGTGTATATATATTATACACATATAAACTAGCCATGTATGTTAGCATTTCTATGATAGTAAATTAAGAGGAATCTTAAAATCAGTTTTGAGGATTCTAAAGTGAGAAATTATGGACAGGCAAATCTAAAAGGAATGGGAAAAATCAAATATCTTCATGATGTATTTATAGAACATAGAATAAATACACAGTTCAGACTAATTGAATAGTTACAGTCACAAAGGAAAGATTCCTTTCCTTCTGGCAGAGAACATTTTGATTATAACTAATCCATAAAGAACCAAGGACAGACAGACACAGGAGAAAAAAAACAAAAGACTTGAAAAGCAGAAAGCATGGGGAAGTCTGATTGTGTGAGATTAGATAGAATATTAATAACACATTACCTGTATACTTATTATTTCTAAACCAAAAACTTGGGAGGCAATCTCATATATGAAGTAATTGTGTTGCATATGCAGTTGTGTGTGTCAAGTCATATGTTATTTTAGCCACTTAAAAGAACTAACACATAAGAAAGTGAACAAAGACATTTATCCCTTCAACATGATTTCAATACTGTGGTACATTGAATCCTCAGAGCTGGAAGATACATAGGGACTTAATAAAAAGGTTGCTGAAAATTCAATTATATTCTTTATGAATGCTAATGATGGCTCAAAGACACTTTCTAGATTTAGTAAAAAATGCACAGTAACATACTCTACATATATACATTTCTAAATTAATAATTAGTGATACAAATGTATAGATAAGAAATACAGGGACAAGATTCACCAACTGTAATATCCTTGTGAATGTTACTGTGCGATTCTTAATTGAATCAAATATGTTTCTTCTCCGTCAATGACCACTTCTCTAATTGCTAAATCGAGGCTGATCGAGATGGAACGCTTACATTTGCACGTTGCACAAACGTGTACGTTTAAAGTTATATTTCATTAAGGACTTGATATGAAAGTAGTGATTAAGAATATTCTACATAAAAATTTAAAGAGATGTTCAAACATCATCCCTAGATTCTTTGGTTTAGACTTGCAAATTTTCTTGAAACTCTGTCCAGGAATATTAAAAGACTGAAGGAAACATGAAAAACTGGAAAATTGAAAAATGAGGCTTTCTGAATCCAAATAATAGCAGTAAAGTTAATGGTTATGGATGAAAAATAAACCTGTGTGTTTACAGAATGAATTTGGCAAAGTAATTTTTTTTTTTTTTCCTCTGACACCATCTAATTACTCTGGAACTGCAATGCTGACAAGATGTTTCTTTTGTGTTTGTAGCCTTATTTTACTACTCCTCCATAGCTTCTGGCAGCTGCTATGAGTCAGTGCACTGTTTTTACAGGGAGGTGCATCAAAGACAGCATTATTATATAATTGATGCAAACAAAAAGCTAGGTTTCTATTTCCTGACAGGCAAAGAGAAAGTAAAGTTGTAGGGTTTATGGGGAGCCTTTGACCTCTATAAACAGAAATAACATTGTGTTCAATAGATAAAACAAAAAATTCTTTTTTAACCTTCTGGAAAAATCTACATAGTGAGTCATTAAATATCTGCCTAATAATTTAAGAATTGCATGGTAGGCAAAAGGGACAGAATTAATGACATGTGAAATACAAAATATTCTCTCTCTCACAAACCTATGTTCTTTCACAAATGAAACAATATTGAAATTGACAGATTCTGAATATTTCCCCCTATATTCTATACGCAGCTTTAAAAAGTTTTAGACTAGGAAAAAAAGCCCACTCAGTGCTAAAATGCCAAAGTAGATGCACTTGCTTCTCATTACATGTCTGACTAAAACCAACACAAACCCTGATATTTTAATCAAGTTTGAGTCAAACAAAATCACATAAAAAAGATACTCACTTTTTCTTTAGTCTTCTGTCCTTCTCTGCTTGAGTTCCAAGTTTGCCTAACCCCAGAGATTCCTGTACTGCTGCCTCTGTTTCCATGTAACCTCCTGGAAAATAAAAAAAACCCAAACCCCTACGGTATATTCCCATAGCTCTTTCCCAGTTGTCCCCTCTTTAACCCTTCAATGCCCCTCCCACCCACAACCATACCCTATATTTGCTTCCTTAGTCATGACATCTGGTGTCTGTGGAGAATACCTATCACCTACATAAGTAAATTCTGACAAGCGTTTACTACATAGAAAAGAATAGAAGTGAAGGCAAAAAGCAGTTTCCTCATCTTTACTTTTAACAGAAATGCATGAGAAAAGCATCCTGACCTCCTTTGCCTGTCTTTAGTTTGCCTCCTAAGGCTCAGTCTCATTATGCTAAGTAAGCAATGCTCTCACCATTTTTTAAATCTTAGTTGAGAAATGCACAAATGAAAGTGCATTCTCAAGAGCTGTCTCATTACTATTGCCATAACACAGCATCACTTAATGTAGTAGTGCTAAAGTCTTCATTTTGCTTTCATAGAGAGCCTTAGAGTCTTTCATGTTGTTATCCCTGCAAACTCAGAGTGATGACACAGAGTATCTGTCAGAGAAGTCAAAAGCCTTCTACGTCTCCCTGGAAGTGTCTTGTAGGCACCTAAAGCCTGTCCAAGTGGGAACTTGAATAACTTTATACAGAGTGACAAGGAAAGCTTGCAGTAAGCAAGGCTCATGGACCTAAATAAAACTGAAATTATAAACTAAGGGCATGATCCATGCTGACCATCCAATACACTCACTAACATGACTCCCAGCGCAGAAGATGCTCTGACTGTTTTTCTCACAAATGCAGAGAACATGAATGTATGACTTTTTACTTCATCTGCCTCTCCATGTTTTACAGAATCATATTAAAGGGTTCCTGCTGACTCTGGAGTAAGTTTTTGATTCAGCAAACTGCTCTATCAATATATCACACTTTTCTTGAGAGAGCAGCTCTTACTACGTTGGATAGAGATGGTATGAGTACTGTGCAATGAGGGCTTATTACAGGTTAGAGAGTATTCTTGGCATAATGCATTTCTCCATAAAACAAACCCATCTGGCCCTTTGAGTAACTCAGGGTACCTTGTACTGGATGTGGCCACAGCAAAGGCTCCCTGACAAGCTGACCTTTCATATGCCATGCAGATCAGCTTGCCTAGGCAGGTCTAAAATTGCCTGGAATGTACTGTTTAAGGTCTAGTATATTTAAAATGGAACACGGGAAGAGTCCACAAGTGTCTGGTGTGCTGTTTGCCAAGTGGGAGAAGACTGGATAAGTTTAAAAGCAAATTAATAAAAAAATAAAGGCATTTGTGCTCCTCATAGCATTCCTTTCCCCTTCTTCAATAATTTAAAGAAAACTTGAAGAATCGAGAAATCTTGAATCTTAATTCTAAAAAGGATTTCTTAGGGCATGAATTGGCCTTTTAACAATAAGGCTAATGGTTTAGCAGAGATGGTAAATGCAGCAAATAACATAGCAAAACCCTGGCAAATTTAGTAGATGAAACTTAATATTTTCAGAGTTCTGCAATGAATGCAGATCAAGGAAATATTTTGGGAGTCTGGCTTTGTTTGAATTAGTGATACAGCTCTGGAGGTTCCAATATTGTTTCTTAAATAACAGTATATAAATACAAGCAACTGAAGAAAACTTACTTTCCGTATTAAAAAGTATACAAAGCATGTGACTATATCAAATTAGTGTGTTTAATTTAAGCAAGGAAATAAGTTACATTCCTTTCGATTTTGCATTGCAAATTCAGGTTATGAAAACCATACAAATATTCTGCAGTACAGCAGTGATAGGACTTGCTATATAAATTTCTGTGACACAGTATCTTACTATAAATAGAACTACTAACTATATAGCTGCACAGATAGCAAACCTGTCATGCAATTGAGTCAAGTACTACCATGACTGCTGCTTTTTAAATTTCATTGCCTCTTCCAACTCACAATATTCTATGATATTGCTATTGAATGGAAGTGACCACTCAGTATATGGTTTTCTTTTGGTATGTTAAAAACTAATATAAGAAAAACTGCTTTATAATTCAGCTGCTCAATGTCTTTTCAATTTCTAAAAATATTTCGTTCCCACTTTCTAGTTAGTTAACAGTTGTACGGTTCATTTTATACATGCTTGTAAGCCTAGTTTGCTTATTTAAAATGTGCATCATACTGAAATCTTTCAGATGAGCTAAAGGATGGAAGCCACAAAAATCATAATATAATTGCAAATCACTAATATCTTCTAGCAATTTCATGACCTACTCTTGGGAATTACAAATAGACTTTATCCAATTCTATGTATGTGTTATTAATCATGGTGGGTATTATTAAGAAATTAATCTACTGCCAGATTACATTGTTCCTGAGATAAACTTTAAAGTTCATTTTTGTTCCACATTGCAAGGAACACAGATGCATTTGTTACATCTCTGTCTTCTATGTTTCTCAGTTAACTGTGAAATCACAGATTATTATGCATAAACCATCAGTATCAATAAAAAGGGTTTTATGGAATGTAAATGTGAATTAATAAAGTCTAACTTTAGTAGCAACCTAAAGTTATAAAATTCTCCATCAATTCAGACAGTGGCATGCAGGTGTATTTGAAAGACCTGTTTAATAGATTCTCAATTAAAAGACTGAATAAATCAGTTTTATTCTTCATATAGTGAGAAAGGAAAAAAAAAAAGGAAATTCAAATTGCAGTTAGAAATTAGGTTGGGCTTTTTTTCAAGAACACAAGGTCTTCACAGGCAGAGAGGAAAAAGGTTGGATTATAAATGAAGAATGTTCAGTTACTTGATTATACTCTGAAACTTTGACCTTAACATTATCTTTTTCTGTTCTGTACTATTTTAGTGATGGGCTTGTTGGTTGTAATATGAATGTAGGTTTTTGATATTTCAGGCTTACATATTGCTTAAGTGTTTACAATTACTGCACAGCCTTAAAATTCCTTTACAAGTCATCATGGCAGTTTAAATTTAGTGCCTCACAAATTCATACTATGCAACATCTAAATTACTAGGAAGGAGGTAGTACTTCTGTTTTACTGACATCTATTCCAATTTGATATTTGTGTTGGCATCTGTACACACAGATATATCCTATAGAAATAGGCAGAGGAAAATTTTTGCCATGAATGAAACAGACTGAGGTCTTCATAATGGAAAAGGGCAGAAGTAGCGATGCCTGTGAGCAGCAGCGTACCTATTGAAAGAGTATACTGAGGACATTCAGCAATAGGCAACAGAGGGCATCTACTGACACACTGAAATCTGAAAAGTAGCTATGCTTGCAAGGCCCTTCCATATCACACAGGTACACCTCTTATAGTGGTTTATTACTTACTACTTTCTCACCTCTTCTTTATTTGGTTATTCAAGAATAACACTGTTAGCATTTTTACCCTAATTCAACAGACTATTGAAGCAGCAGGTTCAGTGAAGAGGATGACTCTAGTAATTCGTGCCAGAACTGTCCTTTCATTTGCATTAAACTCATAGCAAACTCTTGACAAATACAATTGTTGATAACAATGAAATTTAATGGCAAATTTATGCCAGACAAAACAGAAAAATGACCAAACTGGAAACTGAAAAAAGAAGCAAAATTAAAGATGGAAAAATAACTGTGAAATGGTGACCCTAGCTTGTTACCACTAATTCCTTACTGAGCTGTCCAAGTCGAGCCTTCTCTTTTTTACCAAACAAACGTCCTATTGAAGACTTGATTCCTTTCTTCTTGGGAGCTTTATGCAGGGAGTCCTGACTGCTGTTGACACTGCCAAGACCAATGCTTTCTGGCTCCAATGAAGTAGGCAAACTACTACAAAATGACAGTAAAGAAATGAAACAGATAACATGTCAACATTTTCAGGCAATTTTTTACTTTCTTTTGAGCATCTCTGCAAACAAATTAATTGGTTGTAATTTAGCAGTGTTCTCACAAAAAGTGAAACAATCACATTTTCTTTAAATTATCTGGCAACATAGAGAGCAACAAGATCACGTTTTCTACACCAGGCAAAACTGAAAATATTTTAAATTTGTTAAGAACAATTAATGAAAAATACAGTAATCAGCCTGCTGTTTTTCGTTCCAGGATTTGCAGTATTACTACTTCTAGTGGTCATCAAAACTGTACCTAAAACCAGAAATGCCCAACATGTACTTTAGCACTGACAAACGTTTTCAAGGCCACGCAAGAGTAAAAGGGTAAGACCTTCTACCCTGAGACAGGGAAGAAGTGAGTTCTTTTTGGAATAGTTAAATAACATGATTTGAAAACAATATTACATGATAGAACTTTGAAGCACCAATTCACGTTACTAACATCTTACCTTCTGGCATCATTGTGGTATGAAGAAGGAAGGGTATGAGTCATTCTGATAGCTCTAGGTGTTGGAGGGGGAGAAGTTTCACATTTGATTGTGGCTTTATCTTCACGCCCATCTTCTTCAACGACTGCAATCTGGAGGAGAAAGACTCCATTGAGAACAGATTAGCTTTTCAAGAATGTTTCAACATACGCTGCATGACTTTACCAAATGAACTGAAGCACGTATGGTTTCAAGTGCAATTTTGTGAGCAAATTGTAAGGATTCTTATTTTTGAAGGATGCTGCTGGGAAAGAACAATGGCCTAAATATGGCAGTTTAAAGTATGTATTCGGAAGAAAGGAGAACACGCTTGTAGAAGTTCATTCCTTTTATGCCAAATAGGTTGATACAGTGAAGGTCTAAACATGAAGATAACCTTAGGTGTAAATGGGTCTCTTGAACTAATCAGGATTATTCAAGTCAATTAAGTTTCTCAGGGATGTAAGAGAGAAGGTAAATAGAGACACAGCCATGACCACTCTGTACGCAGTGTGTTAAGAGAGTAGTCAGTATGCTTGAAAATTAGCATAGCCAAAAAGGAATTTCATCATAGCATAAAATTATTTATCTTACAGTGTTCTGTCATGTAACGATAGATCTCAATCAGTGCCAGATATGTAAATAATTTTATTTTGCTCCAGAAGATTTCAAGGAATCTGACTTTGGTTCCTCCAGCAAGAAGACTGGCCAAAATACATTAGAAGGTAATTATTTTGTGTCTGTAATTTTAAAAAATAATTATTCTTTTAGGTTTATGCTGTAGAGGCTACCACTCCAACATATCACTGGTAGGCCTTGATTCTGTGGCTTAGCTGTGACCCCTGCAAGCCTTTTCAGGTAGAATTAGACTGATTATGCTCAGAAATTGAAGGAGAGGAGGGGATGCAGGTGCTGGCAAGATACCAAGTTATATACATAGCAAAGGAATATGACCAATGTACTTTCCCAAATTTAAAAGGAACCCCACTATCATACCTTTCTCCGATGCTTCCTTAGGTCGCTTGGCTTAGATTGGTAACAAAAGTAGCAACAACAAAAAAAGAATGATTAATAAATCTTATTGAAGCATAACAAAATGCCACACATTTGTTCTCACATTCAGAAGCGAGAAGTAGAAATTTCTTTAATACTATTCATAATACATACTAATTATACTATCTACTTGGAGTAATAACTTTCTGGGGAAGAAGTAGGTTTTTTTGGTAAAATTACACTCTCCTACAATTTCATAAACTCATCAAAGAACTGGACATTGAGAGCTTACAGTAACACTGTATTTTTTCAGTTTTCATATAAATATTTATGCTACACCAGCAGAGGGGTTTTTTTTAAAGTTTTAGCTAATATTACAAATATATTGGTGTTGCACCAAGTAAAAGCACAAACTATCACCACCAAACACTGTGTCTGAACAAGTGGCTGGCATTTTCAGAAAATTAATGCAGGTTTACCTATCTTCTGTACTGCAGTATTAGTTGGAAACTAGAAGGCTGTTGGAATGCGTCTTGTTCAACCAACTCCCTTTGCATATTTATTTTTGGTGAATATCTCATTCTTTCAAGGGACGATGAAGATACTGCGCAGAATTTGTCTACTGCGTGGATCTGAGCTGCGGCGATTCATGTAGTACTGCTTCTCCAGACAGCCAATACAGGGCTCTAGAGACCAGGACACTACATAACTCTTCTCAACTCAAAGTTTCCACTCGGAGGATGTCTGAAAGGCTTATGTCTGTCCCCAGCTAGAAAGGAGATACTCAACACTGAACTCCCGCTGAAACAGCTCAGGAGAGAAGTGTTCCAAAATGGCTCATGAATGGGAGCAAGGCTGCAGGCTGTGCTGCTGAGCACACCATGGGCTGCTGCTTCTACTGCTTGTGGTATGTCACAAATTCAACAGCAACTGATATAGACATATCCATCTGAGGTTTAGCATGGTTAGAGTTGGATGTTACTGAGACCATGGCAACCTGAAGTGCAGAAGCTATGCTGTCATTTTGTGTTTGAATATGATGAACCTACTGCCCCAAAGCTACAGTGTCCAAATTAAGGCAACTGGGAAGTGCAGGTGTCTGCTGGAGGACCACTTTAACCATTGCCATTTATCTGTAGCCAGATTGAACTGGGGTCCGCAAAGAATCAGTCACAATTGCCTGCTGTCCTTAGTTCCCGAGAGGGCAGCAAGCACCATAATAAACTGGGGGAGCAAACACCATACTAAACTGGGAGAGAGTTAAACTGGATATGTGTAATTGTTATTTCTGAGGAAAAGGGAATACTTGGCTAGATGATCACTGACAAAAGTCCTTACTACCAGCTGAGAAGAATGAACAGCCAGGTTCTATTCACCACTGCTCTCAGCAATCTCCTCTGCTAGGAGAGTTAATGTCGACATTCTGGTTAAGAACAAAGTTAATTTTCCCTCTGATGAGAGGCTTCACAGGGAAACAGTGCTGCTTCTTCCCAGGAACAGACCACAAGGGGACACTGGAGGCATTACAATCATCAGAGAGAAATCAAATGAAAAATGGGTAACACATACCCTGTTCTACTCCCTGTATGTGGAGATTAGCAGAGTGGGCTGCTTTGATTCACTCCTAATGCTTAAAGGGATTAATTCACACAGGTCCCAAACTGGTTTATAGCTTATACTGAACATTAAACCCTGCATCTGGACTCTGATCAGTATCAGACTTGTACATCTTGAATACATTGACACATACTACCTTTAAATATTTGCACTGCTTCTTTTTGTCTAGGATCAAAATATTTTTATAAATTCCTTTTCAAAGCAAATGAGACATATTTGAATGTGTCCTCCAAGATAATGTTAGAAATGTTTTGCATGGTAATTTCATGGCCTGATATCTATGTCTGTGCTTCTTATAATGTTGAAATATATCAGTCAAATGAATTACTAGTGTATATATATAAAGTATATATTTCAAGTTATTCTTCATGATATACTGTCATGAAGAATACATACAAAATGCTGCAAGTATAAAAGAATATACTAAATAAAATGTATATACAAATGAACATATATAGGAAGCAGTGAAAGCTCTTAATGTCTTCTAGTTTCTGAAGGTTTAAACTCAGCAATAGTCCCACAGACTACTGTGTAATAACAGTATCACTTCAGAGCTTTCCATTAGTAAACCTTTTTCACATATAAGTTGATTACAGTAATTGCAGTGATCAGTGGCCCTCGATCTTCATTTCATTATGTCCCGGGTGAATTATACAATTCTCAAATCCACAATAACAGAGCCCCAAACCACCTGGATATCCATATGCTAAGGAATTTGCTATCTGTGAATGCATGATTAAGAGGTGAACAAAGAATCAGAAAGATGATCCAGTCATACAGTGAAAAGATTAAGTACTTAATATAAGAAATATCACACCTAAAATCGTTGTAACAGTTTCTTACCAGTGTCATAACCCCCATTCTGTCCATCTCCCTGGCTGGACTACGAGGGGTGAGTTTAGGAGTTGAGTGTCCGCTGGGAGGAGATGAACTTGCAAGTGATGATGCTGTCACTGAGCCAGTAATAGAGGTACCTTGGTGGACTCTGGCTAGATTTAAGCCTTCCAGACTCACGCTGGCCACTCGGTTCTCTATCTCTTCAGCACGCAGTTCTGTTGACTCTTTTTCTTCTTGAATTAACCTTTTTAAGTAAAAGAAGAATGTGGTTGTATTTCTCTCTTCATATCTCCAAAGCAAAACTTAAAACTGTTTCAAGTGAGATTTGAAAGTAGGAGTAAACAAAGATGAATATCGTAGATCAACTTAAAAAAATATTGGAAAGGGTATTTTCTTAATCACCAGAGTTATAAAATTATTTTTCTTAACTTCTCTATCCTCAAAACCAGTTTGAAGAACGTGCCCAACAGTAAGATTTGAGGTTTGACATTTCAGGAGGATTGGTTCCTTTGCAAAGGAGATAGTGTAGGGTAGGGAGGTTAACAATCTCATTTACTATAACTAATTCCAATCTTATGTTGGCTTCATCTGACTTTCTTTTGCTAAAGCACAAACAAACAGTCAAATCAAATTGGGTCTTTAAGAAGGAAATTGCTAAAATAATCCATACTAATACAACAAGAGAACATGCAAAACAAACTATTTCATTCCTACAATTTCATGAAAAAATGACAGCTGTTTCTAAAGCACTGCGGTTTTAAGTGTATTTGATTAAAATATCTTGCTTGCAATACCAAGCACTGTAAGCTTCTTAAACATATATCGCTTCAATAGGATGCTTTCATTGGGTTCTTTAGTTTTTGTTTTTAATTTTAGAATGGAAAAACCTCTTTAAAAATCAAACATTTGTTTGTAAGTCTTCTGGCCATAAACCCATATTAGGAGTAGTCTGTTTCTGCTATGAGGAAGAAAAAGTATGAGTGATATACATTAAATGATAGAATACAAAGTTTGGTGAGGCTGAAAATGTGAACCAGGCTTTTTGCAGTAAAATGTAGCAAATTCAATAAATATAACCATGTTACATTAAAAACAGAAACCTAAAATTTCCTGTATTGTGATAAATCTTCCCTAACATCCATTTCAGAATTTGCATAAAATGTCTACAATTCTTTTTGATATAAGGCATCTACAGCTATCTGAATTGGTCACAGTGCTGACTTCTTTTTAACAACAGAAAATACAGATAAGTTTCTCACTTTTATACACACTGTTTTAAGGAATGTACCTTCCCTACATCAACAGCAACACCTTTGACTCTTTGTCTTGACAGGTGTAATAAGAGGTTTGAGAAAATAGCAGTGTAATCCTATCTGAATTAAGACATTCTGGGACTAGTGAAAATGCAAAGCTATAGATTCACAACAGAAAGTTTCCCCTGGAACAGAAAAGTGACTCAAATTCAATATATTCCAATAGAATTCTCCCTTGAAATTAACCTTGATCAGAGAAAGACAGATTTAACAAAAGATAATCAGTTTGGTTTTGATTATATTTTAAACCACAGTATTTCTGTTTATAGTACTACCTGAAAGCCCTAATAAATTTAGAAAGATTTCCTTCATCTCCTTCTAGAAAAACAATCAGTAACAAGAGGATGTTTTTCATACAGCAAGCTTTTTTAAAGTTGCCCTTCCTGAAAATCATGTAGGAATGCTTTGAGTCTAAAATACAGTTCCATTCATAAAACCCACTTAATTAAAATATGTAACTTGATTCTCTATAACAGCACTAAATTTGCACAGAAATTATTAAGATACCTTCTAATTACTACCTATTTCCAAGCACTCCAATCCAACTTGGAGTATGAAAAATCATATTCACTGTCTACAGAGAAAATCAAAACTACATGTTAGAAAACATGGCTTATATTAGATACAAATTACAGATAATTACCAGAAGAAAGCACGAAGAGCACTGAAATCAAATATTTCTGATAGGTGGTTGTTGCTGAGTAAGTGGAGTCATGCATAACAGTGAAAAAGACCTTGAAAAGAGGACTGTGAACAGCAATCTGTCAAATCTGCTGTGTTAGCCTTCTCTAGTTTATTTCTCTTCAATTAGCCAACAGTTCTCCACTTGGAACATTTTTTGAAAGAAATTTCTATGATTAGGAGAGAAAGATGCCATTGTTACCTTCACATGATCAGCACTCTACTCTGGAAAGTGG
This sequence comes from Formicarius rufipectus, assembly GCA_013399695.1. Taxonomy (NCBI): domain Eukaryota; kingdom Metazoa; phylum Chordata; class Aves; order Passeriformes; family Formicariidae; genus Formicarius; species Formicarius rufipectus. Next base: position 50,438 of record VXAU01004944.1, read on the forward strand.
ACACATGATCAACCCTTTAAACGTACAGGTGGTTTCCTAACTGTTTCAAGCACTAAAGGAAGCTTGAAACTGTAATCAGAACTGCATCCTAGCTGGTTCAGGCTGCATACCTGATTTCCTTATTGATTGCATCTAGCTGCTCCTGAAGCATCATGGCCAGAGTCTGGGCGTCGGAATGGCCACTTGGTGACAGCAGGTCCATGGAGCTGAAAAGCGTTTCTCTGTCATCATCATCAATGTCAGACATCTCAGTGTCACTTTCAAATGGATGACTGCTCAAAACACCGATCTGCTGGGTCCTGTTCCACTCGTGATCTCCAAGGGATTTTACCTGAGAAGGATTTAGTATGTGTATGACTTATGTCAGGTAAAACAACTGCTAAGTCAAACTTCTAAAAAACGAGAAAGGAAAGTAACTAGCATTTAAAAATACTTATTCAGTTATTAACTGTCTATTAATGCTTGCAGTATTACTGCAAATGACAAAGAATTTTTGTACAACTGCAAATGGTGTATATGAGTACTACCAGGAAAATGCACACAAAATGACACCCAGAAAAGACAGATAGTCAAGTATGGCGGGTTGTTTTTTCTGCTGTTGTTTTGTTCTGGAGAAAAAAACCAAAACACCCAAACTGTAAGCTTAACAATCTGAAATACATTCTCTTATCAGGGAATATATGAAAAGGGACTGGGGACTAACCTTTGGTTCATCTCTGCGTACTCCCATCCGGCCTCTCCTAGGTCGCCTTATCACTTTAGTTGACCGATAGTCAGACTGGCTATCAACTAGTGAGCCCACCGAGTATCTCAGCTCTGCTGATGTGTCAAGGTGAGGCCTACAAACAAAATCACATGAGTGGACTGAGAGAGTAATAGAATAACAACAAAAACAATACAATGACCTTCACTAACACAGATTATTGGTTTAAACAAATTATTAAGTATCATATAATAAATGAGAAAACCACATCACAAAATATAATTTAGAAATGAAAACTTGAAATCATATTATGAGAAAACTAAGGAAGAAAATTCTTTTTTTTTTCAAAATGAAAGATGTGCATAGAAAAACTCACCACCCAAAACTCTAACAAGAAAAAAAGATGATTTTTGGATAATTAGAACTGATGGATGAATGTACTATCCTGTATATTTTCTTTCCATTATTCTCCTGAATAAATATGCCTGAGGTTAGAGTAGGCATGTTACATGTACATGAGTGAGCATATCGATAATGCTTTCCTGTCATAAGTCTGTACTCTACATTATGAAAATATCAGTGAGCTGCCCTGTGATATTTAACATTGGTTAGGAACTATTAATCTTTATTTGGTGACACTTTTCAGAGTTTTAACCCCCAATTTTTCCTATAGTACTTGTAGATCTTGGGATATCTTGGTCAGGCACATATTGGATACCTTCAGCATATATTTTCTTGGCTGCAAACAATTGTCCCTGGCCTTTTATGTCCCTGGTCAAACAGCAGCAGCAAAAGTTCCGTGCATGGTGAAACAGAAGCATCCTAAGCATGGACCATGTAACCAAGTCAGAAGAGCAAAGGCTCCATGCACTATCAGAGCATTCAACCACAGAATTAAAGACCTGAACAATTTCTGTTTCTTAATACATCAGCAATCTTCACATAAAAATATATATGAAGAGCATGACCATAGTAAAAAAAAATAAATCAAATGTAACAAAAAAACACCCATAGGGCAGTGTCTGGTTTTACCTTCTGTGTACAGTAATTGCCTCAATAGGATTTTGTTCTGGTAACTGATAATATTTGGTACTTGTGGAGCAAGTTGGCAGAACAAAAGAAACAGTCCAGGTTCCAGCCTCTGGCTGCAGAAATTTATCTGCTGACCAGCTTCATTATTTTGCTAAAAGCACAATCTCCTGCCAAGGCAGAACTGAATATGGGCTGAGAACAAGAAGCATTTAATGCTGATAGGTTCTTATGTCCGAGAGGACTGGTAGCTTTATGGGGTGAGGTTACAAAAGGGAAAGTATATTGTTTAGTGGAACCTGTTGAATTCCCAAGACATTTAAAAGTTTATCAAGTTCAAATAGCCCTTTGACATGGGCAAATTAGCTCATGTTTACAGAGCACAAGCTAATGATACTGATCTACCCACCAAGAAGGGCTGTTCTTCACCAAGGACTGCTGTTCCAAAACCAAATCTGCTGTTTGCCACAGCAGTTCAATAGCCTGTGTCTCGGCAAGCACTCTCAAAAAAGTGTTGTGTGTGCCTGTAGTCACATTCCCCAAAGGAACAAAAAAAATCGAACCAGTACAAGTATCTCATTCTGAATTTCATTGATTTACACTGCCCCTTTTATAGAAAAAACAGTATTCCAAAAGACATTAAAAGGTTGAAGGAGAAACCATATCCAGGTACTAGTAAGATGTCTGAGGACAATTGGCAGGCAATAACTGATGAAAGAAAAAAAATCTATGGAACAATGAAAACTTCAGATGATTACATTGCTCCCAATTTAGCCTTAGTCCACGAGCTTTGGCAGGCAAGTTTGCTCAGGTTTTAAAAGTTAACATGCTGCCTGTTATGAAAACAGCACATGGCATACAATTATCAATGAAGTAAAAATTTTATCTCAAAGGATACTTTTAAGCAAGGACTTCCTAGAATGACAAATTCATTTCAGCTGTTAGTGGTTACTTTTATGGCATTTGTTTCACTGTTGTTTCTCTATTGATTTTATGCCAAAAAGAGGCATAACGTTTAATGTCCTGTTACATTATTTTCAGATCTCTCTGAATATTGCCTGGATCTTTAGCTGAAGTTCTGTGGCCTTTCACTACACATTAAACACAGTTGAGTTGTGTCTTGCTAATTAAAAAAAAAAATCATAAATATTCTGATAAATGTCAGCATTAAAGATGATAGTTTCAAATTTATTTTTAAGGTCTGGGCAAAAAGTTTGGTATTTGGATGTACTTTTCAAAACATTTCATAATTTAAAAGCCTTTCTTTAATCTCAGTAATGTTTCAGCGTATACTCACTGATATAAGGCCCCATTCACCTATGAAAAAAGTGAAACGCAACAGAAATAATAATTGCACAGATTTTTACATTTTTAAAGAAATACTTACATGTGGTTTGAACACATTCCTGTTGCAAAAGCTTGACACCTACATTCTATTTCAAGTCAAAGTGGGGAAACTTTTGACATCAAATATTACCTTGACAAGGTGGGTTCGATTAAAGAACCAGCCCTCAACTTCATTTGATCCAGTTCAGATCTTAGTTTTTCAATTTCTTCAGCAAGTCTTTCCTGGAAATAAGAATAGTAAGATTTACTTGTGATATAAAATACATTTCCTTTATGAGACATTGCTCCCATGAAGCTAAACAAATAAGAAAAGATACACTGGTCATAACACTGTGTATAATAAGAAAAGGCAGCTCATTTGAGTCTCGTTACCACTAATAAGATGTACATGTTAAGAGGAGGTTATATAGCACTCTACTGTTTTACCACTAGCTGGAAGTGTTGGCAGAACAAATTTGTCCTTGGAATTTCTTTTTTACCTCTTATAAAAGTCAGGGTGAGGAAAAGAAGAACCAGTACTGATTTGTGCACTGTGCCAGGCATAGTTCAGCCTGTGACATGCCATTTGCCCTTTAGAGACTAAGAGTTGGACTATGATCTCCAAGATCATCTTTTGCAGCCTAAATGATTTTATGAGACTGTGAGATTGCATACTGGCCTTTTTATTTACTGACAGAGACTCAGACTTAGGTTCAACTATATTTTAGGTGATTTGTTGAACTGCAGCTATACAACTCTGTTGTCGAGTTGATGGAACTCTAGTATGAGCTGCTGGTGAAAAATGAGTGTGCCACAAAAATAGGATTTTTGAAACTTACTAAAAAAAAATTACTATTTACATCTACTACTAGGCAAAACAGCACTGTTCTCAAATTGTACAAATAATTATCATCTACTAATAAAGTGAAATCAAATAATTTCACAGGTTACGTAAACAAAAATAATAATTTTTGAATGCCTTGACAGTCTTGATTTTGGATGCCATAATTATATTACTATAAAATGGAGCTATATTTTTAAAATTCTATACAGTTGCTTTTAAATGGATTTGATACATTTCAAAAACACTTCTGTGAAACTGAATACAGACACATTTCTGTATCCTACTGTGCTCAAGGCAAGAATAACTTCAAAACAAAATCCTGGTATGTAGGATTGGGACAAATATTTACAATCAATTTGACTGATTCACTATACAGTATTGGAGGCTAATTTGCAATGAATAAAGAAAGGCCACTTCCAGCTATATTTAGTATAATGCTACTGTGCCTGTTATGAAGAATTGCATCAAATCAAGAAATTACATTCTTCACTATGAAAGTGCAACCAGTTATGCATAATTTCTGTTAAACAAGACTTTTTCAGAATTAAAACTGATAGAGCCAACATTTTTGAGCCAGTGAAATCAATATGAATTTTGGTATTGACTTCTTGAGGCTAGGATATCAACCATGAGCTTAGCTCAGAACAACTGTTAGAGACCTTCTAAGGGCACTTATGTCAATTGGGTAATTAAAGGAATTATCACTGATGTCAGGAAGATTTTACATGGTATTTGGATAATTGACCATATAATTATTTCCAAATAATATACATATTTTGATAAATACAGATAAAATCACATTTTATAGTACCTTGTCATGTAAGGACTCTTCCAGATTTTTCCTGAAACTTTCTGATTCTTGAATCAAAACATTCTACAAATAAAAAAAAGAAAACCAAATAAGATTTTAGAGATATGCTAATATATCAGATATCACTATATACATGTAGTCTTCCTGTACAAGTTTGTAAAGTTCATATATGCTCCACTTTGAAATTCTTTAATGTTTCAGTATTAGTATCTATTAAATTTTAAATGCTGGCAAGAATTCAAGTATGTAGGACAATGTGTTTCCTAAAACACCAAAACCTTCGCATCTTTGTTAAGCTGAGCAACTGTCTCACTCTTACACAACTATTTCTCCCATCTTCTTCTTTTGGCAAGCCTATTTCTTGCTCTGTACATCATTTTCAATGATATAAACCAGAGAGGTTCTGAAATACCCTTCTGAAAAACACTGCAAGATTCCACTCAGATCAGACTGAATGTGAATTAAGTAGAAGAGAGAAGAATTAAAGAGGGCAAATACAAAGGTCAGGGGCTTTGAATTTTGCAAGACTACTTTGTCTCCCATCTTGGAAAACCTGTAAATAACCCTTCCTCTCCAAGGGTAGATGCTCTTTCTTCTGTGATGTCAGCACTTTACTCTTCCCAGAGGAAGGGAGGTAAAATGAGCCAGTTATATAAGGAATGACAGCACAACTGAAATGTGGTCATTCCTCAGTTCTTTTCCACTTTCTCTCATTGCCCCAAATCCTGTCATGCACTGGCCCTTTACAAGCTTTTCATCAGACTCTTAGACGATGAAACTGGGTCTCAGAATATTCAGCATATTTGAAGTACTCCTGGAAAGACACTTGAGTACACTCTTGAATTAAGAGTTGAATGTGTAAGTTAGACCAAATTTGTGGAAATATTTGGTAATAGAAAATCAGCATGATGCCTCCATCCTGATAAAAGCAGAACACACAGGGAAATGCTTATCAAGATAAATGATACTGCTCTTTGCACTGTACCTTTTCTTCAAGCGCTGCCATTCTCTCTTTCAAGTGTAGCTGCAGACGCTCATTGGATTCTGTCAAAAGTCTGTCTACAGTATCTGATAATCTTTTGTTGTGCTCCTCATTCATTTTTTCCCTTTGCCTTGCCTTTAATGTAGAAGAGACAGATGGGTAGGGTTCAAAATTAACCAGTACAGACTTGTATCATTAAAAAATAATTTAAAAAATGGTAGCTATAACCATCCAAAAATTCCACTGGAAATGTAATTACAGTTACTGATTAATGCACATTCAGTTTTGTAATAACAGAATTCTTTCAACTCTGCAACTAGACATAAACTAGTTTATGAAGACAGTTAAGTGGGAAGATGCTGCCATCAGTGTTACATATAAAATATTTACCAGTAGGTAGATTTGGGTGCTGAAGTGAATAATGTAACACTACACTGACAAATTAAAAGAAAAGTGCACAGAAGCTGTCCGCAATACACATACTCTTTGAAGTTCCTGATTCTTCTCTTCAAGTTGAGCTTCTAAGTGTCTCATACGTTCCTCAATGTTTCCATGCCTTTCTTCTGCCTGTAAAAAAAATAGAAATACTGTTTCTGTAATTTAAGTGGCTTTGGGATTTCTTTACCTCAGTAAAGTTCAAACAAAACATAAAGCAAGCTACTACTAACTGCAAACTTAGTTTTCCAAAAATAAACTTTATTTAAACAGGCAGCTGAACAGCATTGCTTGAAATGTGTCAGCTACAAAGGCCTGTTACATCCAAGCATCAGCAAAACATTGGAGTTATTTATGAGCAATGAAATCAGCCAAATGTAACATGCAGACTGTGCATGGTTTGAACACAAACCTGCCATCGTAAAATTGTAAGCTCCTGAAGCACTGAACTGCACGATGGTTGATTATCAATTAAAAAAAAAAAAAGTTAAAGAAAATGAAAACAAATCAGATGGATTCTATTTAGCAATAGAAAGTAAAGTCCAGTAGGACTACCTTCCTACGTATGGAGATCATTTCTTGTAGTTTAGCTTCCATAACATATTGATAATCATCAGATGAGGTAGAAGAGGTTGGATCAGACTAACAAGTCAAGGAAAAGGAGAGGGACAAAATTGAAAAATCAGAACTAAAGACACTGACACTGAACAGAACACAGCACAGAATGCTTAAAAGAAAAGTGTGACTGAAAATTGAATACTTTGAACTGACGGATTTTTACATGGAATAAACTACACTGATATTTGGTGAATAAGATGCAACTGATGTGGAGAAACTTAAAATAATGGAATGGTAGAAAAAGCTATCAACCTACACATGGAGGTTCAAGGTTAGTGATGGCTGGCTGATGACATATTACTACAGAGTGGATTCAAAGCAATACTGTCTAATCTAATGTCATTATTTTTATTTTTTTAAAAATTATGGTAAACTGAACACCAGTTCTTTTATAACACTTCTGTAATTTTCTAGGAATGAAAACAATGCATAAATACTAAAGTAATGGATTGGTCAGTTACACCACTATGCAATGCCATGGTACATTCCCTAATTTCTAGAAAATAGAAAGAATGTCAAAAGAGATAAGCTCAAGCTTTTGTATTCCATTATAGAATACACTACATAAAGCCCTTTTATCCAAATAAACAATAAAGTTTTTGTCCCTTTCAAAGGATCCACCCTGGTGGACCTCTTTGGAAGATCAAGGTCATCAGATTAAAGTAGAACCTATAAATAAAAATTCATTAATAATAATAAGTTTCTACTGAGTATAGAAGTGGTAATCCAACCAAAGATGCATTACTATTTCTGAGAGAACTTGACCTTAATTAGGTCATTTGTTGCAAAACATGAATATTCATATTATTGTCATATAAAACAAGTCTATGCTATCATCCAAAGTTTAAAAAAAGCTCTTAAAGAATGGGAAATGCTATAGATTGCTTTTGTTGCTATAGAAACAGGAACGTGCATAAAGGGTACAAACAGTGCTACTGCTGACTGAGTTGTGAGCTCGTGCTTGTCAAATGCTATTTCACTGTCAGATTTACCCTCTCTGTGAGAGCCTGAACTCCATCTTTAGATGAACCAACTTTAGTATGTACAGAAGAAATACTAATTTTACAACTGTATTTTTTAGTGAGACTATTTTCCATAGTCTGATCTGTAAATGATTTATCAGAAAAATTAGGAATAGATATCAAAGTAATTCCAGGTGTTTATCATAACTTAAAATTATTCATAATTTAAACCTGGGAGTATTATCAGGACCAAAATATCATACAGAAAACAAGCCTGTGATCCAGATTTATAAATACAAACTGCAGCTTTTGGTATGAAGACATCCATATGAGAAAATCCTGCTTTGTCGAAAAACAATACTGCTTAACTTGAAGTATTTCAGGTAAGTATATCCACAAAACTCAGATTTCCGCAAAATTTACGGAAAAGTCTTTAGAAGTAAACTCATCTAAAAATTCAGTTATTGTTTCTGATCATGAAGCAGGCATAGTGTGACATATTTGAACTTATTTATGAGCTGAAACTATTTTCCCTATTTGTTATGACTTGGACCAGTGACAACACCACTATGATCTTCTTCAACTTATCTTTAAGTTTTACGTGTTACTTGGTTTCAGAACACAAGAGTTAATGCACTACTTCCTCTCTTAACTGTGTAAATAGAAAAATTGGGTAGAGAAAGTTAAGTCCTTGTGATTGCACAACTGCAGACCATGCTATCCCTTCCATGGAGTGACCAAGTTTTATCCTGCACCTTAAAAAATGGAATTTTCCCTTTTTTGAGTTCTGGCTGCACTAATGGTTCAAGGCCTTCCCTTAATGCATCTCTAAGGGTCACGAAAGGAACTGAAGTCATCAGAGCTCTGAAAAGGTTTAAGTAATTCTACCTCTTTTGAAGCTCTTTTCATTGAGGGACATATAGAACCCATTTGGGGGCACCTTCCTACAAAATTAAACTCCTTAGAAGCTTCATTAGCTGACTTCAAATGATAAAAGCAAGTTACTTAATCTTTGCTGCTTCCATAAACTTAATTGCAGGTTAATGCAAAATACAAAGATAACCAAAGTAATGCCTCAATGTTCAAAGAGATCTCATTTAAGTCTTCCAAAATGTGGTGCTGTCTGTCATAAACTGCCCTTGAAAAGATAGTCTGTCTAGTTAGCTGTAAAACTTCCCTTTTTTTTCCTCCTGAAACTAAAAAGTAAATTTTTACTCCAAACTATGCCATACTTCCTTTAGCAGAAAATTGTCTTTTCAATGAATAAAATAATTGTGGTATAAGGTTTAACAATTATTTGGAAGAAGGGAAAGAATAACATTATCATCAGAATTACATAAGTTATCAGAATTCTTATATAGAAAACATAAGGATGAAAGAACATAATGCTTTCTTAAAATTCTTATAGTTATCTAAGTCTGTTATTTCATATCTTCCTACTGCTTTAATAATTAAGCAAAGTATTTGTTCAAGTTTTATATAAATCTTTTTGCACTATAGTTTTCAGTTATTTAACTAGAATACTAAAATGTTAATAAGTAGATTCTTGTTAAAAAAAAAATCTTCCTGAACATTTCTCAGAGTACCTTTACTTTGTATTTCAGCATAAAAGGAAAAGACCTGATCTCAATATTCATCTTCTCTTTGGTAGGATAGTGAGACTGGGAAATTAATTAAAATTCAATCTGCCTTAGAATCAAAACAAATGTCATAATTCTAAATACTGCAAATGCATGAGAACATTTTATGTTTCCTTTATTTATCCTTTGTTCAGAAAGTGTTATTCTGAATCACTCTAAAAGAACAAAATTATTTTATAACCAAGATATGAAATAATTAGGCTCAAATACTTGTCTGGCAGAGACCAAGTGCAGATGTGCAGACTTAGAACCTACTCTGTGCTCTAATGCTGCTTAGGGGTTTTAACCACCGGCTATTAAATGCTAAATGCACGAGCAGCCCCTGCAGCAGGGACGTGAATCAAAACAGTATCCTCTGTAAGGGCTGGGGAGACAGAAACACATGTACGTACTTCTATCTTCTTTTACTTGCAGAAATCTACCTGTAAAGAGCTTCAGTAATCGGCATACCTAGCTGGAACATACTCCCAAACCCGAGGTTTCAGCACCTTCCATCGCTCTTTATGCTGAAGCCCCAACCTAGGTCTCAAAGAGACCCTTTCAGACAAAAAAGCCTAGCAAGTTCGCTAAGAGATTTGCAAATCTCTCCTGCACAGACTTCCTCAGGCCATGCTCTTACGATTCACATATCTGTGGCAGCTACACATTTTTTGTTGTCCGTGTATGTTAGTCAGACCCGGACATTCCCATTGGAATAGTGGGAATTGGGAGACTTGACAGCCTACCAAAAAAGTACTGAATTTCTCCATCTCTACCTTGTAGTTTGAGGCATGAGGCAGAGGTTGAGACACCAGTGTTGGTTATGTTTCCATTGCAGAATCTGATATGCACATGAGACATAAGGTACAGCTGTGGACCCTGAGGTTCATAAACAGAAGTTGGATTTCTTTCAACTTGTTTTGCTAAGAGTTAACTGAGTGAAAAACTTTACAAAGTGGAATTCATGTGACACTGCTTGACAGACCTTACTCTACATTCTTGTTTTTAATTTAAGACTTGCATGCCTGTTTGCTAGTACTCTGTACAGGAGGATTAGTAAGACACACAGTTTGGTATTCAGCAACTAGCATTTAAAGCATTTAGCCAGAACATTTAGTTATAAATAAATTTGAGAAACTGTGCATTTTAAACTGGATTAAAAATATATGGACACTAAGTGATGATATCTGACCCCTATGAGAAACCAGCATGAGTCTTAATGATCTCTTTGCGCTCTGCCATGAAATAGCGAAGAAATAGCCAGTATAAACTAGTGACAGAAAAACTTGGCATTGAGGGAATACCAAAGCAGCTTATGTGCTCTCTAACCCTGTTAAAACTCTGCTGATGCTCCTGCTGCTAATGCGCCCATAAAAAAAAAGATGTTGCTTTCCCATCATCTGTTACTGTTGCCACTACACATTTTCTAGGTCTTTGTATCTCAGTTGAGAAAAAAAATCCAATTTCAGATGTAGAAAGCACCTATACAGGTGCCAGAATTCTTCCTTATGCTGAACTGCAGGAACAAATATAAACTTTTATTAGTGGTACAAGCCAACTTCCCCTGTTTTGAGACCATGACTTTTGAACACCTGCAGTCTCCAGATTTTCTACTGTCTTCTTACAGCACACATTCTTTTGGCTTCCTTTAGAATAAGGGAGTTATGCAAGAGAAACAATGCATTACTGAACTGAGCCTTGCAATCAAAGGTGAAAATATGTGACCATGGTGACTGAGTCACAACAGCTCACAAAGTTACCAGCTACTTGCTCACATACAATCTAACCTGTTACAAATGCAACAAAATGCATTGGCTTAAGTCTCACCTTTTTCTAAGCCCCAACCTTTCTAAGCCCCTATATGTGACTATACATTCACATATTCTGTCCCCTCCTTTGTTTCCCCACTACTTTCTATATCTCCTAAGTTTAATAGGCAATTCCTTCCATTTAGTTTTATCAAATGTGTTTCTTTCATTTCTTCCTCCTATCAGGGCAAAATCTCCTGAGAAAAGGGAAGACCAAAAAGAGGGGTCTTTTAAGATAGGAATGGGTTGTAAATGTGAAGTTTTCTTCCCTTCTCATTGAAGAAATTTTATCCTTTTTTTAATCCATAAGAGGATTTATTAACTTTTTTTCTCCAGATAACATATCATCTTGTCTCTCTCCCTTGCTCTCAGAGAAGTGGATGAACCACATCCACTCCTTGCAGGGGAACTTCTTTCCCCTCCTTGCCACGACAGACCTTCTCCTTTTACTTTTTTTACAACTTCTTTTCTGCTTGAAGCAAACCACATCCCCACATTATCACAAAAGAAGCACTGTCTCTCACTGGCCTTCAATTCTCAAGTAATTTTTTATCATCTTTAAAATTAACTGAAGGTGTTACTATGCTAAATGTGGTTTATTATGATTATGGCTTCCTCCTCTCCATCTCAGTGCTTCTGTAATGCAACTAGAAGACACAGTCGGTATTTCTGCTGACCTGCCTATGGGATAATGGAGTAAAATGCCGACTGCTGTCTTGTGATCAGAGAAGTGCACAAGGGGTGAGAGACTACTAGTGGGAGTGAAAGAATGGAAGTAGATTCTGGTTGTCTCTACTAGACCCTACTTGAATACATGTAAGGAGAAACTGTGTTTGACAGACTAACCATCTGAAGATTCTGGATGCTCCAATATCTGTCCCTTCTAAGGAAAATGAACACTTTGCAGGATAAAGAAAGGTATAGTTAATACTGGAGGGAGGTTCTTTCTGCTAGGAACTGCCACTTCTCCAGGGCAAGCAAACAGACCAATACTGTGAGTGTGTGTAGAAGGTGGCTCAATGAGTCATGGCAATTTAAAACTTGGGATACATGCTGAGAGCTGTGCTACTTGCCATGACTAGACAGATACTAGTGTGATGGTCAGGCAGGACAGAACAGTATATGAGATCATGCTGTTCCAGGTTAGTCTGTTACAGGTTGACTAACCTTCCAGTTGCTCACCCAATGGGCAGAACACAGTGAAAACAAAGCCAAAGAAAAGTTCAATGACTCATGTTAATTCATGGGTACTTATCCGAGTTCACTGTATAGTCCAAATTTTTGGAAGTTCACTCCTTATGAACTAGTTCGGGCATGGAAAAGTAGCAAAAAGACATTCACTAGCTTATATACATAGCCCCCCCCGCCCAACAACTATTTTTAACAACTGACACCATTAGAAGGATCGCAGTCTATATCCTGTTTATGCAGAATTCCAACTAAGATATATTATGAGCCAGAGTAAAACAACTGAACGCAGAACTGCAACATGCATCTTTTAAATCTGAGAGGGAAAAACATTACAGCCAAATTCAGAACATGTTTGTTCTGTTTTATCTTCATGTGTGAATAACTGGTCTTATACCTTACCCAAAGTAAAGCAGACATAGTTTCCAGTTTACTCATATTACTCCCCTTTAAAACACATGTAAAGCACATTAGGCTTAACTCACCTCTTTGGTTTAATTGTAACCCCATTAATCTCAGAGAGGTCACTTTCACTGAGGCAGTACTAAAGCAAGGAGAATCAGTTTGGAGGTGTTTTTGCAGCACAGAAAGTCTAGCTCATTGGAGACTCATCTTTTACTTAGTATACATAGATGTTACACTAGTCACATTGCTCAGGTAGGAACTTTGGATAGTTTGAAGTCAGATAATTTCAATCCTACTGACAACATGTATGTTGGCATAAAGTTCAATCAAGGCAAAATGAATTAAGTATTATTCAGCCTCTTAAGTAGACCTTGCAGCTTTCATTGAATAGCCAGTGTGGTAAGACCACATCAGCTAGCTATTTTAAAACTAGGTAAGTAGGCTGCAGTAACTACAGCACTCTCTTTGGTTCTGAGCTACATTTACATGATCTGTGCAAAGTACTGATCTTTAAAGCTCAAAGCTGTCAAACCAGCACTTTAATAATCTCTACAGTTTGCAAAGACATTGTATACATGATACATCAACCACCGTCTTTTTTTAGCCTATTGGCCAAATGATGACCACCTTCTTCATGTCAAGTATTCCAAGGCAGCACAATTTTAAATAACATGGAAGGCTTCAGGTTTTCATGTAATTGCTGAGAAATTTCCAGAACCAGCATTACAATCTAATGTACTTTTTTGAGTTTCCCACAAAAAATTTGATCAAGTACATCAAAGTGAAATGGGTGGAGCATCAGCTCTGTTCACAGCTCTCTAGCCACATCCCATGAAATAATGTAAGAAGACAAACAGATGTATATTGCAGTTTTATGGTCACAATAACAACAGTATCTCATGGAAGTCCCTGTGTGTTCTGCACAGTTGAAATGAGATTGTGTGTTCTGCACAGTTGAAATGAGATTTCTTCTTACAATATTTGTCATTAACATATGTTCAAGGAAAAATGCAGCTGCAGGAAAAGACATGCTTGAGACTGCAAAATACTTACTGATGGCTAATTGCTGGAGAACTTAGTCAGGAAAAATCCTCTTAAAACAGAAAACAGTATTTTTAAGCTACCAAGGGTGTTAGAATATGTGATTATTTTCTGAATCAGAAACAACTATCAAAAATTTTGTTATAACACCAAGGGATTTCTTTTATGTGCACCTGAGGTTTTTATTAAAATACAACAGTATTTACTTGGCATTTCATGTAGCTCTTTTTGTTGAATTATTATTGGCTTCCTCCCAACTCCCTCCTCCCCCAGTTTTCAGTCTTTCTTTCAGATTCCCATCCATTCATAAAAACCTAAAGTGGACAGCACAAAATGTTGATTACTGAATAATGACCTTGCTTTAACAAAACAGCCTCCCATAAGCTTTTCTTTCTTTGTTTCTACTTAACTAAGTTACTTAAAAAAATCAGACTATTAATGGGCTGTTCAGCATTTAAGGCTTCACTATAAATGGGAAATATTAGAACTGAAAAAAATCCATCAAATTTAAAAATAGCTCAGAGCACAAATAGAAGCATTCCTTGACAAAAGAGAAAGGAAAGCTTAGATAAACCAGGATTATATGTAAGACAGCCTTAAATGATTTTTATTTGCTTGATTTTAAGAGATGAAGACTAAACTTCATTATGTGTCTTTACAGAGCTGATAATACTTGAGTTGTAGCATTAACTACACACATATCTGAAAGTATTACAGGCCAAATATGAAAACTACACTACTCAAAAATTTATCTTTTTCTTCTTATTTCCTTGTAAGATAGCAGTCACATAAGAAATTTATCAGAAAAAAAAACAGTTTGAAGTCCGGTTTTATATTTGTCTTTGCAGATATAGGACACAAAGAATCATTCAAAACAAGCCATGTAAGATCATACTGCAAGTTGTCTTCTGTTGTGTTGCATGAATGATTTGATTTTATAGCACTTAATGAAAAATCGGTGTTGTTTATATACATGGTGGATAAAAGTGCAGAAGAAGTAAGTACATGTAGGAACGAGACTTCCCTCACCCCTCTCCTCTTACATTATTACATTCTTACACAGCTAAATGAATCCTCCTAGGGTAAGCAATGCTCATATGTACTGCAAATACATGATTCCTTTGTAAATAGAGCCCAGGCTAACTTACAGATAACTACTTTTCCTGTTACCAAAACACTAAGAACTACAAACATGGCATTGAGACCATTCCTGGTTAAAATTGTTGCACGTATTTATAAGGAAACATTTTCCACTTTCATATCAGATTGAAGTTACTTTTGTTTTGTCCTTGAGGTGAGAAATCCAATGCAAATCAGTGTTAAACAATGGGGCTTCTGAAGTGAGAAGTCAGTACCTTAGTGAGAGCTGCAATTCTCTGAGCCAGTTCAGCCTCCACTTCAGGTAAGGTTTCAGCCTTCCTCATTGTCTGCTGCAGCTTCTGCTCAGCCAGCTCTAGACGCTCTTGCAGCTGTCTGTTTTTGTCTTCTAACTGAAGACCAAAGACAGATAAATGAGTATAAAAAATAAAATCCAAATTAACCTTTTTAACTTCCCTTTCTAAGGTATCGGTGAAATGATAGTGAAACTTACTAATAGGCAAGATATCCCACACCCTGACAAAGCCTGCTGGAGAGTTAACTCAAGCATGGAACAATGTAGGTTGCGAATCTTACTAGTGATTTGAGGCTCAAGGATCACAGGAGAGTGAAGAAAAGGAGTCACTAAATGGCACCAGTTAAGATGAAAAAGCTCCTTTGATCAATGTGGTATTTATCTGAGTAAAATAATAGCACTAATGCCAGTAAAATGAGAATTTTCTAAATGGAAATATTGAGATGATCTTACAGAAAAGTTTTATGCATGAGTTAAAATTGGAAAGAAGTACAATTTCTAGAGGAGAGATTCCCTGAACAAATTGCCAAACAACTTCCTGAAGAATGACAATCATACATTGGTTCTAATTTGTCCTAATATTTCATTCATTTCAATTCAATCTCATTTTACAGAGGTGAAATTGTTTGTGATAACTATTAAAGAGAAATAGGATGACTTTTTATAACAGTAACATTTTCCGGCCTACTGAGTTGAACCACACAATTTTTGAATGGCTTGATGATTGTTTGGTATTCTTATTCAATTCAGGTAATACAAGAACATAACAAAAGAGGGGTGTGACTCTAGACTCTTTTTTAATCATTCATTTTAATCATTCAAAAAGGCTTTTCACAACTCAATGCTGTGAATCAACTTTAGGTCTGACAATACCCAAGGCTAGCTCTTTTGGACCCTGATTTGAATAGGCAAAACTCTGCAGAACAGCATGACTTACATTGGCAGCAATAACAATTCAGACACATGTACCTTACTTTTTCATTGTTGGGTGGGTTTTTTTCCCTGACAATTGAAGATGCCTCTTAAATTAGTCTAAGGAAGCTGGTAGAAATTGGAGAGTTTGAGTTCTGATGGTTTAATTTCTCTGAAGTGGTAGTCATGTACACACATACAGAGGCATGTGTGTGTGTAAATATATCTGCATACAATTATAGAAGCAGAGATTATCACATCACAGAGGCTAATTTCCTATATAGCACTTGAAATTGTTTAAAGACAAAAGAGAAGTCTGATACTGAGGCTGAGTTTGAATTATAAAGTATGAATTATATTCACGTCATGTTAGCTTTCAGTTTATATTGTATTCTTCAAATTACAAAGGAGTGTTTTGTGTTCAGTTTACATTCCAGCTTTGGAATCACCATGGTAACAAAGTACCATGGGAGAAATCTACTGTCACATTACACACTTTTAAAAAACATATTCGCAGATCTTTCAGCTTTGTAAAATGTTATTTGCACTTTACTGATACGTGAAATCATTAGAATTTACCATATACAAATTTTGATCTTTCCTGCAGGAGGTAAATTTAAAAAAAAAAACCAACTCCAAAATTGTTACCTAAGAAGTAAAGATATTCCATAAGGGATATTACTGTGTTTATTTATTCAAGACAGTATCAGAAAACAGTTCTTTTCCAACACTGAATGCACACATTGAAACTGTTATTCACAGTTCTAGTAGCTGATATGAAACTTGGAGATGCTGAACAATTTCGGATTTTTTTAGATTTACTGATCTGTTGATTAAAAATGAACAAATTAACCTAATAGAAACATCCCACAGTAAATCTTCCCCCTTTCTGCATTAATTTTCACTGCGCACAAAGAAAGCGACTGACTAATGCAGGTACCACACCTGACGTAGGATGGCTTCCTTGTTTGCTAGTTCATTTTCTAGCTTATCATTCATGTCATGTATGGAGGTGGATTCTCTCTGAGCACTGAGGTAGCGCTTCTCCAGTGTAGTTATTCTTTCTTCCATATCTTCCTTTTGTGCCATTGCCTAATGTGACCAAAAAAAAGAAAAAAATCCATAAGAACAATGCACTTAAAAATGCTACATAATTTAATACCAATTTAATTTTCATTCTAACAGCAGACAAGGGTGTAAGGTATGCACAGCAGTAAATCTTAGATTTTAAAGAGAATTTATTTTCTGTTGAATTTCTTGTAACTGTAATATAGTAGCTGTTGAACATAGGAAACAGAAACAAACCAACTTTTTAACATATTTTTAGTTTCTACATTTTTCAGTGCAAAAAAATCATAGCAAACAGCCCTTATTTACTTATTTGCTTCTTAAATAATAGAAGGTTCAGTAAGAAAATATAAAAACTGATTAGTTACATGATAGAAACATAGTACAGTGACACGGGTTCTGCTAAAACTTTCATCTGAAGTACACGTAGTACACTGAAGTACATCCTGTGACATGAAAGTTCAGGAAAACAAGTGACCATAACATTGGATTCATAACGTAACCATAATATATGGGTATGTTATCCATACATGTTATAGGTAGGACATTTTTAGAATCTTGACCTGGTTTTATTTATATTTTAAAAGCTGCCTTCACTAAAGTCTGTACCTGTAATTTACCTAGATTATTCATTATTATGGCTATTAGTTTTAAAATTGTGTCTGGCTCTTGAGAAGACTTACATGTTGCCTCAATCTTTCACAATGAAAATATTTGGTGATGAATATGTCTTACATTAGTTTACATTATGACTATATTATGAAGTGTTGAAGTGAGATAATTTTTCAAGACATAGTGATCCTATAAATGTATACAAATAGTCCTAAAATGGAGCATACTGAAGTGATCTCTTTGAACACTGCTGAAATAAACAACACAAACTCTACTAATTACATATGTAATTTGTTAAAATACACAGGAAACCAATTTCAATAAGTTATCCAAGTTATACTGCACTAAACTACCCTCTTCTTGTTGCAAGTATTTAATTTTCTGCATTGGGATGACAATCTTTTTGGCTGTATGAAATAACGACAGGCACTTCCACCTATACAAATATGTTTCACAACGGATTTTGCATTAGCATTTGATAATTACTCTACATGCAAATATATTAGTGGGCACTTTGCTTAGAAAGAAAAATAAAACAAAAACAAGCCCATACCTGGTGTAAGAGAAACAGCAAATGGCAATCAAGTGCCTGAGAGACAGCAATATTTAAGAAAAGTTAAATAGAGTGGAGATATTGGAATCCCCTAGTATCCTAATGTAGCACTGGTGGAAAAGGAGAAAGATTATAGTATCATAAATTTGTCAAGGTTGGGTCATCAAGCCTCCAAGACCATCAAGGCCTACCGTAAACCTAGCACCACTACCATGTCCTCCAGTCCCTTATCAACATGTTTCTAGAACATTTCCAGGGACAGTGACTCCAACACTTCCCTGGGGAACTTGTTTCAATGTTTAACCACCTCTTCAGTGAAGAAATTTCTCCTAATATCCAATTAAACCCCACTCCCAGGACAACTTGAGGCTATTTCCTCTCATCTTGTCACTTGATACCTGGGAGAGGAGACCACCCACCCGGCTACCACCTCCTTTCAGGGGGTTGTACAGAGCAGTAACTTCTCTGTGCCTCCTCCAGGTTAAACAACCCCAGCTCACTCATCCACTCACTCCTCATGGGATGGGTGCTCCAGACCCTTCCCCAGCTCTGTTGCCTTCTCTGGACATGCTCCAGCACCTCAGTGTCCTTCCTGTAGTGAGGGGCCCAGCACTCGAAGTGTGGCCTCATCAGCGTGAGTACAGAGGAACAGTAATTTCCCTGGTCCAGCCGGCCACACTATCTCTGATAAAGGCCAGGGTGCCATTGGCACACTGATGGCTTCTGTTTAGCTGCTGTCAACCAGCACCGTCAGGTCTTTTTCCCTGGACCATTTTCCAGCAGCTCATTGCACTACCTGGGGTTGTTTGTGACTCAAGTGCAGGACTCGTCACTTTGCCTTATTGAACTCATTCCATCGGCCTCAGCCCACTGATCCAGCCTGTGCATATTCCTCTGCAGAGCTTTCCAGCCCTCCATCAGATCAACACTCCTGCCCAGATTGGTGTCATCTGCAAACTAACTGAGGGTGCCTTCAATCCTCTTGTCCAGATCATCAGTAAAGGTATTAAACAGGACTACACCCACTACCAAGCCCTAGGGGACACCACTACTGATCAGCCCCACCCTCTGGGCCCAAACATCCATCCAGTTTTTCACCCAGTGAAGAGTGTACCCGTCCAAGCCATGAACGGCCAGCTTCTCCAGGGGCATGTGATGGGAGACAGGGCCAGAGCCTTTACTAAAGTTCATGTAGGTAAAATCCACAGCCTTTGCTTCATCCACTATGTAGGTTTATTTCTCATAGAGGGAGATAAGGTTGGTGAAGCAGGACCTGCCTCTCATGCTCCTGTGCTGGCTGGGCCGGATTCCTTGGTTGACCTGCACGTGCCATGTGGTATGTGAGGATGATCCACTTCATAACCTTCCTGGGCACTGATGTCAGGCTGACAGACCCTGGATTGCAGATCAGTGAGAACTAGTCTTTGTAACTGGATAAAAATTATATAGTACTTAAAGAGGCAGAGTGCAAAGACAGGAAAAGACGATGAGCCTGTACCAAGCATCAGAAACTGTGAAGGAATGTTTCTTCCAGAATAATAGAAATAACAGGTTAAATATGTGCATACAGATTCCTATACATACACACATAAACCCATATGAAATCCTATCTTATGGGAAGCAGTGTAACAAAGATAACTAATACATACTAAAAGAGACTGTAGAAGCCAACCATCCAGATATATTGAGAACATCTGCCTAAGAGATGATACTGTGGAGAACGCTACGTAGCACTACAAACTTACAAGGAGGAAAGGGAAGGAAAAGTAAAATGCATTTTCATTTATTGAGAGAAAGGAGTAGATTTCTAGTGTTATTTCTTAATGCAAATTTTCTGTCTCCTATGTTCAGGGGCTTTCATCAGTGCTCATCAGTTTGTAGGGAGTATCACAGGAACAACAATCAAGAAACAAATGTGGTGAATTCCTTACCTCTCTAATGTCTCTCTGATATTTACTGTTCATTTCCTCTGTTTTAATGAGCTCCTTTCTTGTGGTCTCTGCTTCCTGCTCCACCTCTCCCACCCGGGAAGACAGTGCAGCCAAACGTTCCTTCATTTGTGCCATTTCATAGTTTTGCTTTTCCAGTAGTTCCTGAAGTTCAACAACTTGACTGGCTTCATCATTTGAGTCTATTGAGCCATTTGATAGGCGCTGTTAACAAAGAAATGACATTATTGATTACTTATCTTTTAACATGGACTCCAACTAGAGAATTTCTAAAACAAGGATTGTTTACCAAAGTAACTAGGAAGGGAAAAACACATGTTCATCATAGATAAGACAGGTATAGTCATAAAAAATTAGCAAAAGATTAATTCATATCAATGAATTCTAGAATGTAGCATCGTACAGAGATGTAAACACTTGCATCGAAAGCAGAATACTATACATAAAAAGTTTTAGTTTGACATTGACTGTTTGAGTACAGATTACAACACTACTCCTAAAAAGCACCAAATTGAATTCATTCATCCTAGCTGAACTCACAAAGCATTTTAACTTGAAATCCATGTCATTGGTAAAACAGGTCATGCTACAGACAGAAAATAATACTAATAAATCACAAAGTCACTGTAGCAGAAAGTGCTTTCAGTCTAGACAGCATAGTGGTTATGTCCACATTAGAAACAAGTTCTGCTGAAGTAATTTATGTGCTGCTGAAAGACCTGGTATGAATATAGTTCAAAAGGAAAAAAACCCAAACACCCAAACAAAAACCAAACCAAAAAACCAAAACCTCAGCAAATAACCTCAAGAATCCATAATGCACACTGCATTTTGAATATGGTCTCAGGAATTAGATTTATATTGCAAAGAAATGATTTATAAATAGAAGTGTCAAAAATACAGAATTCTTCTTGCAAATTCAAAGAACATTACTTCACTTAATGGTTTTAACAATATTCTTTTTGCAATCAACCATAAAATGAACAATACAGATCAAGACCACCTGTTCTTCTGTGGATCATTAAATAAAATTACTTTAAAAATTCATGACATCAAATAACTCAGATTCAAAGTTGTATTCTTTATACTAGTTAATTATATCATAGACACTTTATGTTACTTGCTGAACCATTACTGATCTATTTTCAGGACATAACAGTAAAATGACTGTAGTAAAACTAAAAACTTATTTACACTTAGTTTGATATTCGAAAAGTTTTCAATTAGTTTACTTGAATTAAAACCCAATTAAAATGCAGCGGTCACAAATGTAAACACAGTAACACTCAAACAGGATAAAACAGTCAAACCATCACACTTTATTCCATTTTGAAAATACAACTTTTTTATCTTGACAATCATAATCTGTTTTATAGTTTTAGCATCATACAGCATTTTTGGTAGTTTTCACTAATAAACAAATTTTTCCTTGCATGGAATGTGGCCTACAACTCTCTAAAAAGCAGCCTAGGAATGTTGCAAGCTTACAATAAGCCAAGTGCCAACTCTCAAATGCGAAAAATGGCATAGGAATGTTATGTGATATAAACCCTGGTAATTTTTAAATGGCAAGCTGTGATATCTAGGAGTATGTTCACTGGCAGAGAAATATTTTCTTTTAATTAATAAAACTTGTTTCCTTAAGTTATTAATAACTAAGCCACATATAAATTAAATTAGTCAGACACAAAATTTTACTCTTAATTTACTTACTATGTGAGATTTCTGGAAAGAAAAACAGTACTGTAAAAAAGAGTATGGACACTAGACTACAGCAGTTATCAAAAGACATGGTAAAATCACTCCAGATTAGATAGCAAAGTTCTTCTCCATTTGATTTTGTAGAAAGAACTCTACATTCAACTACATAAGGTGTAAAATATACATGAGAATCTAATTTTCTGAAGACAAATCCCAAGAACAGTAGAAAGAACCTCCAACTGACATTTTCTCTTCAGTTGTAAAACAGCTGACACAAATATGTTTGGTCTAAATATTAATAACTACTAATTATGTATTTTGTACTAGAATTTAACCTTATAGAGTGGTAAGAAGAAAAACAACAATGTTTCTCAGTCTGTAGCAGAGGCAGGACTCATTAACTTGACAGAACTCCTCATCTGTGCTACTCAGTTTTGTTAGTACAAGCATAGATAATTTACATGATGCCCATGTGCACAAGCATTTCTGTGCTGGAGGACTAAACTAAACTCTGTCTTACCACGAGGTACCTCTGAATAAATGAACATAATCTTAAAATTCAAAAGTTCAGTCTTTCAGAATTCCTGGAACAAATTAGTACTTTTATAGTGTAAGCACAGGGTTATGTGGTTGGGGTTTTTGTGTGGAAGTTTTTTTTAACCCTAAAATTGTGTGCCTTACTTTTTACAAAGATGCTCTCTCAATTATTTTTTAAGGAATACTGGCAAGCTCATTGCACTATAAATCTTCAGTGTCAAAACTGAAGTCCTCATCACATTTTAAGTTTGTGGTGTTTGATAGCTCATACTGAACAAACTTCCCACAGGCTCTTCCCCTAATGTTCAAGGAAACTGTCTTTGTTTGGTTGGATACCTTCAGTAAGGACCATAACCCAGATGATTTCTGACATATGTTACACTAAAGTCATATCAGAATCAAGTCATCTTTAAAAACATAAAGACTTGTGTAAAAAACCGTCTTGATTACAATTTTTATTGATAAACAGCATAAAATCTAACATTAAAATGCCTTTTCAAAAGTCTGCATATAGTAAGTTCTATTTGCTAACTATATGAAAGTTCATTTGCCCCTATAAATATTGTAAATGTATGTAAAAAAAGAACACAGGATTATGCAAGTTCTCTCTTAACCCTATAATGTGCCACATAGAGCAATGGATACAAGCTAAGGCTGAGCAATGAACTGTTTCCATAAAAATCACAATATTTAGAAAAAGCTATGAACGTAAGACAGAATTGCTTCTAAATAACAGAACATCATTGCTGTGGAAGCTTGGAGACTGGAATATAATGCTACCTGCCTCCAGATGTAACATATAATCATATATGCCAGTAAGCCTGGGACACTATAATTCATGCTGAATGGACTTCAAGACATCCCTCTTTCACTCCCTGTTATTCTAGGAAGGTACCTCAAACTAAAGAAACATCACTAATTCATTCCATTTT
This sequence comes from Formicarius rufipectus, assembly GCA_013399695.1. Lineage (NCBI taxonomy): Eukaryota > Metazoa > Chordata > Aves > Passeriformes > Formicariidae > Formicarius > Formicarius rufipectus. The sequence continues at coordinate 73,866 of VXAU01004944.1, forward strand.
TTAAGACTTCTCCATCTCCTCATAAGGCACGTGCCAGCTGTTGCTCTATAAAACATAGACAGATTTGGTCACTTGCTCTCAGTTTTGGCCACTCAATGGCTCATATGGCAGTAGAGATATACGAAAGATTCCCTGTATTTCATATACAATACATAGAACTTCGATAGCATAAATCACTTTAGAAATATGATTAGTAGTAGTATGATTTTTAAAACCTAAGTTATGTTTACACTCCCTTGAGCCAAGATAATTCCTAGGAATAACACATATACAGAAAACATAACATGAGGAAAAGCAGCAAAGAAATGTCATAAAAAGCTTTAACAAACAGTAGTTGTTTTGGAATGGGTTTTTTGAAAGCTTTTATGTCAGGCAGACAAATTGGAAAAGAAGAAGACATACAGTTTATTTCTCAGATCACATAAACCTGTCTGAATTCTGTAGTATAGAAATATTAAGAAGGAAGCAAAATAATAACTAAGGGAAGTTGAGTTATACAGCTCATTTAATTTTGTGAAAGCAAGAATAAAATTCAATGCTGCAAAGAATAATATTTACTGATGCTGTTGGAAATTTAAGGCTAAATGTATACCAAGTTACCAGAGGATGCGTTTTACTATAGAGTTCTTCTGCCCCTATTCAATTCAAAAGCCTCATGCAAAACATCTTAAAAGAAAGTGACACTAACACAGATACATTGCTATGAAATAGCTGCATCACAAATGGCAAGGAAACAAGCAAAAACAGTACAATCATCATCCATGTAATCAGCACAGAAACCAGAATGTGAAAGGCTATGCCAAAAATAGTGGCATCTAAGCTGTCACAATAATTTCTAAGTGGCTGGTTACCTCTCTGTTTAAAGGTTATGCTACTTCTCTAGGTTGCTCTACACATTTTTCTCTGTGACAGGTTGTAATCTCATAATCATTAGAGGTCTCCTCTTCAGTTGCTCCAAACTTTCTCCAACTTCTAATCAAGTATTAAAGCCAGTATTCTTTCATCTGAATGTTTTCTTCCCTACTCAAACACTGATGTAAAAATAGCTACCTTCTCCAGCACTTTTTTCTCTCCAAACATCCCCACTTTCTTACCCTTTATACTGAGCCATCGAATAGCTCCTGATTTTATTACTAATTTAAAGATCTAGAATATTTGCTTCCTGATCAGCTTTCAGCTCTTATTCATTTTTCTGATGCCTGTGATCACCTGTCACACTTCAGTTAGTTATTATTTTTCAAAATAAGATGCGGGGGAGGAAGAGGGGGAATAAAGACTTCACTTGATACATGGACATTTTTTACCCCTTGTTGCTGGTCTCCCCCGGAATGCCTATTTCTCTTTTACACTAATAAAGAGTTTCTGAGCTATTACATAGGAGAGAAAAATCAGTTACTGCTACTTTATTATAGCTGTCCAAACCTAACTATACACACAAATTCTGCCCTCATTTGCCTTAACTCCTTTTTCTTCACAGCCTTCCCATCCTACTGTAAGAAACAGCTGTCCTCACAACTCCTTGAAGTAAGTCATCAGCAAAGGTCAGTCAGCCAATACTGTCAGCTAGCAGAGTGTTTGATATGTAAAATTCCTCTGTAAAATTACTCTTTTAAAGCCGTGTATGAATAGGTTTAATATGGAATAGTATATAGCAGTTTCTATTGGATAACAAGGAAAATAAACTTATATAACTGAATAATAAATTTGTTTGCATGAAACAGGCAAAGAACTGATTTACTGAAAAATTAAAAACCTAAGAGGTTTATTGATTTTTCATTTAAACAATGCATAAATAATGCAGCCTCTCAATAACACAAATTCCCTATACCACAGTACTGAGCAGCAAATACTAATAGTCACATAGACACACTAAACTATTAAGTAGAACAGTACTTACAAAAAATTTGCCTAGACACTTTCCAAAAAAATATTGCATATCCTCCTAGACTTACTCTTTAGATTTATAAAGTCTTCTAATCTCAGCTGTAGCTTTTACCCATGTTGCCTTTCACTCTGAAGACTCCTCACTTTCTCAGGTGTATCAAGGCACCAATCCTCACTAACCTCCCCTCAGCACACTCTTCTTTAATTAGCTTTATCAATTCTAACCTAGCCACAGGTGATCAGAAAGCTTGAAAGATATCACACTGTTTGGAAACAAACCCACCATATGCCTATCAAATGTATTTTGTGTCTGAAATCTATTATTTCTCTAATTCAGAATGTGTACACTTTGGGGCATGGATCACTATTTTTTATACATCACTCCCACTACCTTTGGTCTATCATGCATTCTGACTTCACTAAGAAAACAGGCAAATAAAATGTTCTTAGAGCAAACTTTTTCTAAGTTACAAACACCCCTTTGATGGTTGGTGTTCAATCACTACTAATTCCTCTTTTTAACTGGTTCTTCCTAGGCTCCATATGCCCTGACTTTGTTCCTTTCCCTGCCATTCCACTGTGCTGCCAGCTGAAAGGAAGTATTTTTTAATTTAATTCAAAACAAAGGAGTACATGGGATATAAATTAATAAGTAAAAACTGAAACTTGAAATTTTCTTCAGTTTTGTATTAATCACATGAAGGGATCAGCAAATACAAAAATAATCAAGTCCAAAAGATTCTGACAATCACTCTGAAAGACACTTGTTACCTTTATTAACTGTATTTGATTTGCACTCTGAACATTTTAGCCCACTGTGTTTGCCTTGGCAAAACACCGTTTTACTCCAACATGATACAATGTCTACAATTGTTTTCACAGATTTTAGTATTTATAACCTACTGGCATTTGATTTAATTATTGTAGTATTGTAGTATTTAATTATTGTAGTTAGTGTTATGAGAAAGAAAAATGTGATTCTTAAATAAGCTGAATGTGATTGCCTGAGGTATATTATAAAGCAAAATAGACCCAGCTGTTTAGTTCTTGTAAAAAGTAATTATATACAGATCTGAGTTCCTCATATAATGTAACATTATTTATTTAGGAGAACAAGGTCTTTGTTGCACCAGAAATACCAGATTCTCTTACCTATCCTGGTGTGTGTATATATATATTTCTATCTGATTGAAATATTCTTCTGAAGGAGAGGGAATAACTATTCTAGTAAAACTGCCCTTACTATTAGTAGGACCAGTGTGGTACACTGATTAGAAAAAGTACGTAGACCCACAAAATTATCTAAGGAGTTCAATGGTACAGTTATGGACCTCAGAGTAAAGAAGAGTATCCTTAGTAGACTATAGGTTTCACAGGGACATATGAACTATTATAAATACTTAAAGGCACAAAATAGGACCAAACAGGCTTTGTATTTTACTAGTATTTACAGGTTGCAATTAAAAAAAAATCAGCAATAAAGTTTAAAAATAGAAACTGGGTGATTCCAAGGAGAAACACTTCAATTTGCACTGCAGTTAAATACTTAGCTTTCATGTCTTCAGTGTAACTGAAATCCACGCTGAAAGGGATTTGTCAAGCAGGAAACTTCCTATGCATACATGGCATCCTTGAGGATAAAAATAGTCATTCCCCAGGCCAACCAATTAATCTCTGATAAAACTCCATTAACTTCAGAAGAATTACAGTAATGATTTCTTATATGTTTGAAAAATGTGGCACAGAATTTAGGAATATTCTCTTATATGAGACAGAAATAAGCAAGATAAAATTATAACTGAAAGGGACACTTTAATAGTGCACATCTAAGGTTTACAAACAACAGAAGATCCAGTTTTCCAAAGCAACTTCAATCCTCCCCTGTTTGCATATGATCATTTCTGAAAATACTCTCTATTACTTAGTAATTCAATTTGCATGGTTTTTATAGAACCTGAAATAAATGCTAGTATGAAAGAATGAGTTCATTTGAAAACAAACTACTTACAGAATCTTATTTTGGGGGGTTCAGCAAGCACCACTTTAAAGTTAAAGCAAGAAATGAGAGTACACTATTAGCATCTGACACTCGTTCCTGTTTCTTCCTGTAATTACATATGGTTGATTGAACATAAGACTCCGACAAAGGTTCAGGCATCCCAATATATCTTTAAATACACCAGTCACTATTTTTAGTAAGGAAAATCTTGTATTTGGGATATTTTAATAAAAATTGTTCTTTGAACATTGTAGAAAATTATTTCCTTCCTGCAAACTGGTCATGTTCCTTGGATACAGATGAAAATGATTGCCAGTTTAAAATGGTAAATAGAAGTAAAGACATTGGATTCTGCAAGGAAGTCATTACTTCATACAATTACAAGGAATTTTTATTATTGCTTTTTGAAAAAAACCAGAAGGAATCATAATGAAAAGATTACAGAAGATTCAGCTGAAACCTTTTAGTGCTCAGGAAGGTCTTGGCTTCTAGTCCCTTTTACCTATCTTAACAGGGAATCTGCCTGTATACTGTTGATCTATTATATTTTTACCATCCACATTAATCCTCAGAACCATTCCTGTAGAATTATTAGAAGCCTATTTCCTGTATTATATAGGTGCTCTGTTTCTTCATTCTAGCATTCCCACACCATCTCTTTAAAATAAAATAAAATAAAAAAAACCCAAAACAAACTAATACGGTTTTGTGGGATAGCTCTTTCCATACCAAGGGACGAAGTTTATTCCCTACCTCTGTCCCTGACAATCACATCACCCTAGGTTATTTTTAGTGTCCTACTTTCTGCATAATTCTGTTTATTGACTCTAAGAAATTTAATCCATTTCATCTTCCCACTTTGTGATTATAGTAGAACCTTATCTGAATGGTAAGCAAGTTTTTCCTGCTCAGTCTTCTACCTGATGATAAGCGTATTTTTCTACATTGCCCCATTAACCACCTAAATTTATGAAATTTTATGAGAATTCATATACTTCCAACCAAGGGATTGTGGCCAAATGCATCTGAGGGTTTCCTTCTTTTATACTTCCTCACTAAGGTAAAAAGTCACTTGTCAAAAATACTCTTGTTTTTACATGAGATATAGTCAGTTCTTGTCCATTAGCTCCTGAAACATTATTCCAGAGCTGAGCAAACCAAAAATCTCTTGGCAACACCACCTGTGCAACCACACTTTAATCTCCAGGATTTATCTTTTTTTTCTGAGCTATGAAGCTTATCATGAAGCACCGATGAGAACACCAACCCTTCTTTTCCCAGTTTCATCATCATTTCAGGTTTCCTTAGGACAGTAACCTGGTTATTCTTGCAGGTGCAATAATTAGAGGCAGCAGACAAACTTTGCAAATATTTTACTAACATCCTGCATTCAAGTTACCTCAGAGGTACAGGAAGTACAGGATTGTTCACAGACCCTGCTCAGGAAGGGCTCATCTGTTGTCATTCACCACTGGCTGTTTCAGAGAGGAAACCATCAATATTGAGAAGGTGTGCACAAAAGCAAGCTCCTTCTTCACTGTTTGTGCCAGTGCCAAGCTTCACACCTGCCAAGCTTCTTTCAATATGTCCAAATGTCTAACCACAAGCCTATAATTCAGTTTAACCTGACCAACCTAAATTGTTTTTATTAGATAGCATAGAAGTTTTCTGGACTGATAGTAATGTGTCACTTTGGCTTTCATTCCTCTCATTAATGTTTATATATGCAGATTTCTTAAAGGATGGATAGTCTTATTTCCACATAGTTCTGCTTCTAAGTAATGAACCCAATAGCTCAAATCAGAAGACATAGCTTGCAAAGAAAGTGGAAAATTAGAGATTTTCAGCTAAGCAGTGTGGTTGTATTTAAAAGCACAAGTGAGTGGGGTGTTCACTGTTTATCAAAATTTCACCGATGTGTCTGTAGGTAAGATTTTAAGAAGAGGGAAGTAGCTGCACAGTGTTTACTGCATGTTTCTCAACCACGTAGATTACTCAAAGGAAAGTAGACACATAAAGTAAACCATAAAACATGTAAAATTAAGGCTTGCAGTACAGACAAACCCTTATAAATTTCATTGCCTGTAAGTAATGATGAGTGCTGCTTTTTGTAAGTATGATTTATACCACTGTTCATCATATGGCATTAGACAAAAATGCCCAATTAGAGATTCAAGCAGTAGCTCTACTGCTTCCAGCTGTCTGCCAAATGTTACAATATGCTTTCATTTTAATTCAAGAATTCTGAAGCAAGGGAGCAAGATACTCAACTTGGTTTTTATCAGTCTTGAAAACTAAGGATTAGAAGAAAACCTTGTTTCTAAATCAGTCCCTACCTTTTTTATTTCTTCCAGCCTTAAGCGGCAAATACTTGGTCTGAATTCTGTATACCTATTTCCTACTGTAAGAGTGCGCCATAAGTAAAATGCTCTTCACTTGTCTTTATATCAGCATGAATATGAATTTGAAGTCTCTCAATAGCACAGAGGAAAATTACTTTTTCTGGTTTTTAGATCTCTGCCACCTTCCCATGGACCATTTTTGCAGCAATATTTGCATATATACCCTTTCCCATATATGCGTCACTACGCCTTACTCTTCTGTATGTAACATACAAAAGATCACTCAGAGCACACAGTATCCTTAACTGTCGTATTATGCGAAAAATGCCAAGTAAAGTTTGTTATAAGTTATGAGTGTAACTCAATACCCTATCAAAGAGCAAGGACCTGCCCTGCCCATTGGCATTTCTTTTCCATTTAAACAAGTTAATTTTTTGATACTGGTTTCAGCAGGCAGACAATACTCTACAAGGATCCTTCATGAAATATTCACATTACTAAAATCTAATGCCTGATTATTTATCATGCTGATTGTGTTGATTTAAGGAAAACTAACATTTTATACCTTTTCATGAACCTTTTGCCCTGGTTCCATTCCTTCAATATGCTCTGATTCAGCAGACCCTTCACCAGCTGCCATTTTCCTTTGAATGTGAGCATTTTGTTCACGCAAAGCTACAATCTGCAAAAGAAAGAAAATAAGTGGTCAATATATATAAGAAATCAGAAAACCACTGAAGAGATAATTTGTTAAATCTATTAACAATTCAATGCTATGATGGCCTCTTGCAGCATTTGCAAAGCCATGTCTGTGCATGCAGAGAGGTTTAAAAACCAAACATGAGTGATGTCTAAAGGCCATTAAGAATATACAAAGGAACATATAAATGTTGCAATGGTCAGCATTGTCTTGTCTCCTATCCTTACTTTGTGCTAGGATACCTTTTCATTTTTTTAGCTTTAAAGATGAAACTGTAATTAGCCACTGATTGATTTTTTTTTTTAACACTGCAAGAAGACTCATTCCTTTATAAAGATTTCAATGGATGCCAAACTGGTGTCATAGGAAAACAGTACCAAAAGGCTATGAATCAAAACCAAGTAAATCAAAGTGCTAGTTTTCTGTCAGCTTCCCATCTGTTAGTAACAGCAACATAGGTTTTATGTGCTTTTTGTTAAGAAAAACATGTACATTAACACTCTCCACTGTGGTATTCGTTGACTATTTTAGCACACATACAAGTAAGTTTTATTGTACTTAAAATATTGGTTATTTATTGTTGTGCTACTACAAATCCTATGCAGCAACCAGAAAATCAGCTGCTTTCCCTCTGTGGATTACTCTCAGGCAATACATGAGGGAAAGACTCAGGTCCTAAAATTTTTTTACACATTAAGTTGGAAGATCTGACTAATATAAAACTTTTATTTTGTTAAATTCCACAGTTAGATTTCTCTGTATTACTTTGGTTTCATGAGCACATATAGTAAATGATTTACTTAATGCATAACATTTTATATTAAACACTGTTGAACACTGGTAGGATGTTTAGATGATGCTTTTGGAAAGCTGGTGTAAATTTAAAGGTTTCTGTCACTGTACTGTGTCTTCACAGATCCTGAGTCAGAAACACCCTAAAAGATTGTCCTGTCCTAGAATACAAAACATGGGATATAGGAGGGAAGATTTAAGGTAGTACTACCTGTTAAGTGTGTGTAGCAGCCAAGATTTTGTGGGACATTTAATTTAGTTCTAATTTATACTAAAATTATTTTGAGCTGAAAAATTGAGTTTGAAACTTCTTTTTATTTTTTTTTTTCAAGTGTGTTTTTTTAAGTTATGGTTAAGTGCTGATTGTAAAGATTATTTGAAACTCTCTGACCAACATCTGAGATCATAGAGACACACCACTTCAAACAACTTTTCCTTAATATAAATTTTGAAAACTGCTGTAATATGAGGGAGGCTGATTCACTGCTCACTAAATTCCAAGTTGCAGCCCTTGGAGAAGTCATGTGACTCCTACTGATTTCAGTGCTAAGACTAAACTTGAGGGCAACATTTCAGCAAGGCAATTATAGGAAACTTTAAAAATGGAAATTAAAACTGTCTGACACAACCTGTGTCTTTTGGTGTTGTAAAAATACTCTGACCTTTAAAATATTTTGCTTAAATAAGAGAATTAAATCTGTCTTAAATAACAGAAAAAGGTCTGTATGATCTCATTAGCACAGTCTCGCTTTGTACACATTAATCAGTAATTTAATAATCATGTGGGGTTTTTTTCTGAATAGTTTCACTCGTTTCTTTTTCTTTATGGTTCAAATAGTTCTCAAATCAAAACTACTGAAATTATTGTTCACCAAAATTAGCCATCAATTAATGCTGAAAGAGACTTTTAGGTAGATCAAGTGAGATACTGCAACATACATATTATAAAATTCTGGTTTATGTAGGGCAATTATGCACTTTTGGAAAAAAAGTAAAATCACAGGATATGTTAACTGGAAGCCCACAATAGATCTGGATTTTTCATATGATAGTCCTTCATTGATCCATTAAAATGCAGACATCACTATGCCTTCATTTTGAATTATCATCTATATCTAATACAAATCCTTAACAGCCCTTCAGCTCCATAAGAATTCTGTTTAAATATATTCCAAAATAGTTTAATTTTTCTTAGCTTCTACTGGTCTTCAGGTACAATAGGACCACCACTTTCCAAGTAAGTAAATACATAAATTAAAAAAAAAAAATAAAAAAATAATCAACTGTCTCTTCAAGGCAAAAGGCAAATAAAACAATATAATACTATCAAGTATCATTATTTGGAGGGATTTGCTGGAATTTTTAATGTTTGAGAACAATCTCTTTTCCAAAAATCCATCATCGTTAAACCTTATTGTTTCAATGATTTTATTTCTGTAATGAATGCACAGCAAATATATACAGGAACAACACAGAGTTTGAAGTCTGGCATGTCTTAAAAGTTTCAGCTCCAGGGTAATCATCAGATAACAGATCTAAATTGTGAAGAACCACACAGCTAACTTGTTTTCATACTTGTTCTATTCTTGTCTTAAAGAATATATTAAGGTAGAATTAATGCTCCTAAGGGAGCATGGAAACTTCAGTGTCTTATATATAAACACAAATTTTTGCTTTTCACTTTGTTGAAGCAAAAAGTTTTTCATTGCTATTTTTAATTAGTTATTTATTTCTTATTTAACTTTCAATAATATGCAAACTATTTGCAAATGTGCTAATTTAATCAATGAACCATTTGTGTAACTTTTTTAACAGGCAGCCAAAACAAGGCACAAGGGATAATGATGAAGAAGTGAAGGTGAAGACAGCAATGACTGTAATTTTTTTCCTAGGTAGATTCTGAATCTTCTTCAACTTGAAGGATGATTACAACAGCAGACAGAGATAATATCAGAGATGTAAGTAAGAAAATGATTGTTCAGCCTGGATCAAATTCAGTAATACTATTTTTGAGAAATGCCTATTTTTTCCATTGATCCTTTTATATTTAGGATATTCAGCATCAAGTATCTACTACAAAACATGTCCACAGACAACTTTTCAAGCACCTACATACTATCTAACCCTGTAAGGCTAAACTCTTAAAGGATTGCATGCTAAGATATTTTTTTTTTTAAAGTAAAAGGTAATATTCTTGAGGATGGCATCACAGCTGCTGAAAACAAACCAAAACAATCTGGACCCAAGACAGATTACTAGAAAATAAATGCGGATAAATGCCATTATTCAATTTACTACTGTTGCCCCCAAGAATGGACAATCAACCTAAACATTCAAGTCCAAATAATGCCTTTGAAAATATGATTGAACATATCACATATTTTTTCCTTATCAGACATTAACTGGACCTCAAAGGATGAGATTCTTTTTCCAAAATCACAGACATTACTTTCCTATTTAGCACACTTGACATGGACCAGAGCGACACTTTTCAATGTGACTCTAAACAAGAGTGTAAAATTTCAAGCCTTTCCATAGTTAAGTCTAAACATAGCTTTCTGTTGCAAGTCTAAATTTGTCTCCCTGATTTTTCACTCAAGTCAGCAGAACAGAAACGTTCTTTTTTTCCCTTTTTTTTTTTTTTTTTTAATTAGTTGCAAAAAATGAAGCAATCTTTGTCAGTTTAAAACTAAAATGTAGAGTACTACTTTTCTAGTTGGACCTTTCTAGCTTTTCTGGCTTAAGCCCATGAAAGCCCCTCTAGCCTGAACAGTTCCTATATCTTATTCTCTTCTAAAAAGGCACATTGATCTTCAACATTCTTCTTATTTTTGCATTTTAATTTTATGACTGACAAGTGACATCAAAACTTCAAAGGCTTTCCACTGATTTAGATTCTGGCTTCCAGATGTCAAAGGCACTTTGAAACACATGGCACAATTTCTACAGTCCTACTCTGTTCTAAGAATTCTGAACTTAACCTTACACAACTTCTGTCATTTTGTCTCAGCCCTGAAATAATTTCAGTATTCCTAAAGCCCATCTTTTAGAATTACAATTTTGGTAAATATTCTCACTACAATGCCTACATAAATTCCCTACAAAATCTTAGCAGAATTTGTGCCCATTATAGACAGCACTGAAACATGTTAGGTTAGGAAGTTAGGATTCAACAATTCAGACTCAAAATCTGAACTGGTCTCCAAGTCTATAAATGGCCAAATTTACATAGCATGCCTATACACTTAATCCACTGAATCCAGGTGTTGAGAGAATATTAATTTCAAATATTAGAATACACCATAAAACAGAATATGAATGCAAAGCCAGAACTGATTGAAGGAAGTACCTGATAGAACCATACGCATCAGCCATGTTGGTGAAAATCAAAATGTAGTAAGACAGTAATTTCATACTGAATACAGATAACACAAGACTATATATTAGTACACAATAGCATAAATTCCACCAACTTAGCAAAAGGAACAGTCTGACCATAATAGGATGCTAAGATATGAAAATGACCCCAAACCTGACACAGACAGAAAGATAGGCAGCTGTGCTCTTAAACCTGAATTGATACCTCCACTGCCAGATAAAATGGCATCCATTTCAAAGTTCATGAATCTCAAAATAATAGATCAAAGAGAAATGATTGACAAACTTGCTTGATAATATAAATTCCCTCTCTTCTATTAAAGTAGATAACTTTGATAGATGGGATAAAGAACGGACTAAGACAAAACCAGATATATTTGCTTTCCCAGCAGAAAAGCAAATTCAGAATTTTGGAGCTATATGTTTTCTAAATTTAATTAATAAATACACATGGAAAAGTGAGGTGGTGGCTTCTAGTGGTGGAGGGGGATCTTTTTTCCTAGAGTGGTAGCTGAAATCTCAGTATGTTTCAGTACCATGATCATATGAACTTCAAAGGACTGATGACTGACTATATACATTGCATTTGGGAGAGTGAGCACAAGTTCTTGAGGCCATCATAAATGCACATTCTGATTTCATAAACAAAACTCACAGATGAACGCAAAGTCTTTTGAAACAACAGATATAAATGAATCTCCATGAATATGACTTCAATTTTGTAATGCTTTACTTTTCCCATTCAACAATGCAGGTTCTGAGCTTTTCAACCAGTTATATATAAAAAAGCAAATATGGACTTCAGGATTTATTTTCACAACACGTAGGAGTTTAAATACCTATGGACCATACAGCATTGCAGTCAGCATTAGCCACACCTCAAGGGAACAAAATAAAAGAAAAAAGCCTTTTCAGATTGAAAAAAAAAAGTTTGGAAGGCAGAGAATGAAACCATCAGCCCTAACAATGCTCTCTGGGCTCACTTTGGGGGGAAGAAAAAAGGTGGTGTTTTTTTGTTTGTTTGTTTTTTCAAATTTAGTGCTTTGTCTTCTTCAACTATGTAAACCAAAAATAATCGGTCAAATTTGCAAGTAGCGCTTTTTTAGCACTCTGAAAATTTACTTGTAAAATAAGCATTTGTGTCTGACTACTAACCTCAGCTAGGTTAACTTTCTATTTTCTTAGATTTCACTGTATTTTAACTGCTTCTTAATGGTGAACTTTCTAGAAACTTTACACAATTGAGTCCTTTAAAACCTGTCCTGACATGTCAAGAAAAATACTACTTTATTTAAAGAAAAAAAACCCAGGAGTTATGAGCAATACATATTTTCAACATATTTACATCATGAATTCTCTTTCTCCCTTTTAGAGATTGCTGACCTTTTATGAATATTGATGTTTAACTTTCATTGCTACAGAGAAATAATAATTAAGGTGAAATCATCCTCATGAGGAACTCTTTAAAACCCTTGGAGATCAGACAGTAGCAGAAAATCAGACAGTAATGAAAATAAATCTTGTACATTTGGGGTAGGTAGTACACTGAGCTCAAGCCCTTGATTACACATCTTTCATGGTTTAAGTAAGTCTTTACCCTGTATGCTGGAAGTTCTGTCAAAGAAAGCTAAAAGCTCTTGCTTCTGCACCTTCTGGTTTGTTTTTTTTTTGTTTGGTTTTTTTTTTATTTTACCCTTAAAATCTTGACTTTGGCATTGCTCTTTGCACCACTGTTTGTATGGTGGCTAGCACTTTCAGACTCTGCTTTTGTGTCACTGAAGTGCAAATAATGAATGGAGACATACAAAAATGACTGGAAATGCTTTGAATCTGTGGCAGATTTGTAATTTTAAATGGAAAACACAAAAATACTAACCACATGGTCTTTTACTGTTGATGGTCTGTGCTTATGAAAACTATTGACAGGTCCTGGCTGTTTATTGACACGCCTAGAGGTCCCTTCTGTTTGTGACAAGGGCACTGTGGTCCAGGGGCAGAACCCGGCTGTGGCACTCTGCTGGCTGCAGCTGGGCACTGACCCATCGCAGGACACCATCACTGAGCACTGATTCCTTCCGAACACTATATGTCTGCATCAGCAGCCATTTTTACACTTTCAAAGTAATAATACACTAACATTCTAGGGTGGTAATAAGGCACGGGGGTTTATTAGTCTCCTTCGCGTCATTATGAATTCTGGACCAGATTTTTACTGTGCAAAAACCTGTCTTGTGCTGTTATGTGCAGTCTAGAGCACGCACTATTTATTTCATGGCAGCACTTTGTAAACAGGAGTAATTTAGAGCAATTGTGCAGATGCTGTTGTGAAAAAGAATGTCTGTCAAGATTTTTCATAGAAGATTACCAGGTGCATTTCAATACATTTTTCTGCAGAAAACCTTATCTAAGTAAAGGAAAAAAAGAATCGTCTTTTATAAAGACTAGCCATTGGAAAAATAATAACAAATATCAATTACATTGTTGCATTATAGTGTGTATTTGACACCTGACGACTAATTTCTCTTACTGCCTTTTTCTTTTTTTCCTATCCAAGCTCAACAAAATAGTACAAAATTATTGTTCTTTCATTATTACTTTCACAAAGACACTAATAACGTACCAAAACCAGTATTAAGAAGCTCCAGAGTTCATTGGTAGTACTGAGTCTGATTTCCATCTGGTCAGAGCTGAGGATGGACTTGGCAGAATCATTAAAATATTCATTCTTTTCAACAATATATAAGCTATCAAAACATAAATACATAGTGTGCATGTATATAGATATATATGTATGTCTATACACATAAACTTATTTGTAGTATCTAGGACATTGTCCATAAATAAAACAATGTGCCTCCAGTGCTTTATGTAGCTGCTCTCAGTACATAAGCACTTAATTGAAAAGTACTCCTGTTTAAGGTATATAAATCTTTGAAAAATTGGGCTCAGGTTGAAATGGGGTGTTAAGCTACTTCCACTGCAAATCCGTTTTCCTCTTCTGGTTACACTAGCATGTTTTCCTATGGGTAAAAACAGTCTTTCTCAAATGAAATTTTGTATTCTTTGTCTGCATATTATCACCGAGAGACTTTGAGATTGTTTAGATTTATTTTGACTGGACACATCTGTGATGAAAACCACTATTCTGCATGTGTAGTCAGTTTTATTATATTTTCCTATACAGTGTATCTGTATTAAGATCACCATCTGTGTTACTGATTGTAGAAAACATGAAAATACCAACAGATAGGATATGAGAAATACCCACAAAGGAAATGAACCTTACCCCAGAACTATAATTAAACAATATCAAAGCCTTGATCTGCATGTACAAACTGAAGAAATCCCAACTTAAATCTAATTCCCAGTCTGTCAAAACTGAAGCACAGTAAAATTAATTAAAGTCTGTATTTCAAATATTAAACCAAACATACCCATTTAATTTTAGTCATGATCTTAATACTTTGCAATGACATTCTTACTGGGAGTAATTTTTTCTCTAAATTTCTCCACTGAAAATCAAGGATATGGGACACACTGATAAAAAAAAATTCTATTTTTTAATGATAAAGAACATTTCTTGTAAGTGGAACATCTAAAATAATGTTTTTATTCTAGGATTACTGAAGAAAGGAATCTAATATGATAGCAAATTTCTAATGCAATGAAATTATACATATAGTTACTTTTTTTCTTCTTCTTTTTTGTAACCATGATTAAAGGTGTCCAACTGCACTCTCTAGGTGCAAAGTCAAGCAAGTTCAATTTTTATAGACTGAACCAAGTAAGTCAAGCCCACTACAGCTTCTCTTGGAGTAATTCAAAATATACATTGATAGTACCTAATAATATTAATTAAGATTATTTCTTATTTCCTAGTGTTGAAATTTCCTAATCAAACCCAAAATATTTTAATAGATTTTTTGATTTTAAGTAAAATTATTTCTATATTTCTTTCTATTGCAGGCCTGTGATAGGTAGTTGCTTGCACTAAATTTAAAAAAATAAATTAATACATCTTGTTAGTTAACTAAGTTAGGAATTTGCAGAATACTCAGAGCTGCATGTGCACTGTGGTGTTGAGATGATGAAATGTGAATAAACACATGACACATTTTCTGGTTCATATGTTGATGGGAATATTGATTAATAAATATGAAGGTATTGAAGAATGAAGTTGATTTTATTTATTGACTTGTGCCATCAATGAAATATTTTATTCAAATGAAGCATGTGAAGCATACACATATATTAAAAATTATTATGAAGACTAATAGGCATAAAAAGTACTATGGCTTTATTATACTATTTAAATGCCTCTTTGAGAGTTAATAGATGATCTTAACAAATATACACAAAATTGCATAATCATTCCAAAGAGGCGCTTTGAATAAATGTTAAAGCAATGTATTATTCCAGCAGATTAAAGCCAAAGGATAATGAGTATGTGTTTTGCACTTTCATTAAGATGTGCAAAAAGACTGTTAATGGCAAAGAATCAACAAGTCTAATTCTTGCAATGAAACTATCTTGACTCACTTGAACATTTCATTTGACAAATATCAAATGACCCCTAACCCGACACTAACAGAAGATAAGCAGCTATGCTCTTAAACCCAAATTTGTAACTCCACTGCCAGATAAAACAGCATCCATTTCAAAGTTTATGACTCCCAAAATAATAGATCAAAGAGAAATGATATATTTTCTGATGACTCATGAAAGACATTCTATGAATACTGTGAGCCAACTAAACATTAGACATGAAATTTTCATGGATATACTCTGCACAAGTAATAGTGAGCTCTACAACGTGTATCAGCTAAGCATACCTTTAAATATATGCTATGCTCTTTACTTGAGCAAGTCAGTGTGTTTTAAGTAAGGCACTTGCTAACATGACCTTATGAAACCAAGTCTGGTGAGAATTTCGTTCCATTGATTTGTTAAGATCCCGAAACAAATAGATGCCAAATAGATGACATTACATACAAAATGAAATTATCCTCGTGTCTAATCTCATGTGACTATGAACAATCCCTAAGACAACCATACACACATAGCCTTCCAATTTTATTAGTCTCCTGGAGTTTTCAGTGTGTTGGGGAAAGTTTGTGAAATATGCTGAGCCACATATCTGGCTCATGCCATCCCTTTGTTCTCTCAGCTTGTATTTTCTTGGCTGCTATGCCATCTTCTCCCTTTTTCCTACTTTGGGTGAGGAATAAGAAATCCACAAAACCTCTGCTACAAGCTCAGGGCTTTCCTACTCTGTAATTCTCTGGTATAAAGTAGAGAAGATATAAAAGATCTGTTTATCACTCTCTCTTGGATATCTTCAGTTTCACAGAGCTCTGTCATACAGTGATATACTTGTTTGCTCTTGTGCAGAAATGTCAGTCCTGGATCCCTCTTTTACCAGTGAATATAAAACATTGTACAGACTCCAAAGCTAACTCAAATAACTCAGCCTGATGAGATTCTGAACACTGTCTATACATGCTGATTTATTGCAGAGCATCTGTGTTATGTAATGACCCCTGAACACTGTGTGCTACAGTTATTTGGGATCAGGACCTCATGGAGGGCACTGTCGCTTCCTCCCTTGCCTGCAGCCCAAACCTCTCTTCCAATAAAAAACAGGCATGGAGCTGGGCTGAGGGCACATGTACCTAGTATTTAACTCTCAAGCATGGAGTTATGATGCAGTGAATGCACCAGGATTCTTAATATAAGGTTTTGTACAGTGTCCTAGAACAACAACTGTGTGACAGACTGCATGCCTGAGTAGATGTCACTACAAACACAACCTGTCAAAAATCAAGTTATGCAATTTTGCAAAGTCCATCTATCAATACTTACAAAGTCAACCATCACACCCATTAATTTTACTGGATTGCACCCTAACTTTTCTGCTGTAGAAACAGCTAACCAGTCACCCCAGCTGAACTAACCTTGATGCTCTTAGGAGCAAGAACATTCAAAAAGCAGCAGATTAGCCCGAATTGTGTGAAACTCACACTTTGCACAGCTTCTATGATAATAAAAAGAGAAATTGATGCCCAACACACCTATTGCACATATCACTGTACTACACTGGCTTTACAATAATGCTTTCCATTCCACAGCTGTACAAGCAGTAGACACCATGAGGCAAATTTATACTATCAATTATATGGAGCAGGAACTATGTTTCAGTATTTTTTTTACAACAAAATGGCACACTGGTCCTTTACCTGGAACTCTGTTGGGAGCATAGTAATGCAGTAATAATTACAGTAGAAATGTGCAATAAAAGCACTCCAATATAAATGTGAAGATAGAATATATTAATGATTAAATGAAGAAATATATATTTATATTTCTGCAGCAATTTAAATTGCAATTAAGATTCAGCCACAACTTTTAATGCAAAGAGGAATACAGTTTCATCCCAAAGGCAAAAGGCTGAAGACACAGGCCATGGGTATTACAAAAATGAGCATATAAAATTTAAACAAAATAACTGTATGAATATTATCACAGAATTCCCAGTTGGGTTTCTTATTTTGACAAGACAGTAGTAGAGCCTAATTTGTTTCATAAAGAGCAACCTATAAAAGTGATGCTTTTAACATGGACACACACATACACACACACATGAATATACTGGATTAGGTTTATGCCCATTTTGATGAAGATGATAATGTAATGGAAAGTTTGTGCTGCAAAAGCTTAAAGGAAACTGGGAATTTTTAATTTCCAGTCATCATTTATTCAGTGGTAAAACAAGGCAATAGATCACCCATGTTTCTGATCATGAAGGACCAAGGTTTCATTAAATCAAATGCTTCTTTCAGACATAAAAATGAAGTCGTTTTGAAGAGATTTGCAAAACACGTTATTAGGTTTATGCCCATTTTGATGAAGATGATAATGTAATGGAAAGTTTGTGCTGCAAAAGCTTAAAGGAAACTGGGAATTTTTAATTTCCAGTCATCATTTATTCAGTGGTAAAACAAGGCAATAGATCACCCATGTTTCTGATCATGAAGGACCAAGGTTTCATTAAATCAAATGCTTCTTTCAGACATAAAAATGAAGTCGTTTTGAAGAGATTTGCAAAACACGTTTCTAACATTGATATGTGTACTTTTTTAATGTATACTTAAGCAATTGCTTCATAGCTGCACTGCAGGTTTTGGGGGAAGAGTAAAGATTGAGAAAGTAGCAAACCACAGTATGAGATTGCTTTTTTTACCTTTTGCCATGTTCCTTTAAGCATCATTTTACTAAACTTAAATTGTTCTTACCTTTCAGTGCAATTAACAGCTTATAGCAGTTTAAGAGCACCAGGGATGTCTCATAGCAAAAAACTGGGAGGTGCAAACAATCTCAGGCTGTTCTATGAATACCTGGAGTAGAATAAAACTCTACTCTTCAATAATAAATCTGTGACGCTGGGATTTACTCTAGTCACACATCTTTATATAACAAATCCCATTAAAAAAATNCACTCAATGTGAAATATTTTATATAACTATTAACCATGCTTTCTTTACGAAGGAATAAAAGTCTTCTGTCTTCAGATATATTTTTCCTTAAGCACTCCATGAACACATAAGCACAGACCATGCACCCTTTCTTACAAACTGGGTTCTTCTAAAGAACACATAGGGGGCATTCCACTTAGATGAGAAGTCAGTGTAAAATGAAAATATGACATCACTATTTTAAGATTTGTTACAGGTGGCCACACGCTAAATGGGCGGGAACGAGAAC
>VXAU01004944.1:92978-155016 GCA_013399695.1 Formicarius rufipectus
AAAAAAATTAGAAGTAAATAAAATGGAGAAGTAATTAGTCATGATACAAGATTCTGAGAAAAATATCAAAATTGCAGTGGAGATACTTAATAGATAGAATTTACCTTTCTGGTGCAACAATCTGACTCCTTTCTCAACAAGAGTAAAATTCTGAAGTAACCTAATCCATTCATATTTAGCTTAGAATATTTTTTAAATAAAACCAGAAAGCNGGATGCCTTTTGAAAACACTCTAAGACATCTGGGCAGCAACACAATCTGCTCTACAAAACCATTTCAGTGAAGACCAAAGCTGGTGAACATATTTAACACATATTGCTACGTTGCCAACACTACTCTGTGGCCAACACATAAATAGGCCCAAGTAGTTAAGATTTTCACATAAAAATACTAATATCTATAAAATCATTGCCCGCTGTCATGATAGAAAAATCTGTTCTTTTAAGAGAAAGAAAATCTTTCACTGTGGTAGACTTTTATGGAAATTGTACTGAGGCACCACTTTTGTAGGTGCAATAGTGATGCTCACATCAAATATATCAATAGAATTTATCTTCAGTCACTATTGGGAAAATGCACTGACTTTTAGATCTATTCTGCCCTGAATTTTAGTGAAACATGAATTTAGTGAAAAAAGAGATGGCAATGCAAAATCAGCCCTGTTGCCCTCAATATCCAAAAAGAATTTTAGTGTTTTTTTTTTCCCTCTGAGAACTTAGATCAGAATTAATTGAGGACACAGAATTAGATAGTTATAGCAACTTAACTGACTACTTCTTGTTCTTAGTTCTTCTTTACTTTGCAAAAAATTAGGCAATGAAAGATTGTGATGAAAACAGCACAATGAAAGTGCTGCTGTAGTAATTTTCAACTTCCTCAGCTGCCATGTTACACATACTAATTTAAATGTATAGAAAAATAAATTTATGCTGGGGACCATGAAGTATAAGAAATATCCACAAAAAATATCATCATTTTGCATCATTAACACATTCAAAACTTAAGGGCAACAAAGACTTCCTGCAGATTTAACATTTAACAAGATGGCTAAGAGTAGAGGGAGAACAAAAAGCAATTAGATATAGCACATGAAAATTACATTTCAAATCAAGATGTTTTTAATTATGTGCAATTTTTTGCAGAAAATACATATTTTACTACATTTTCATAGAGATTTAAAAATAAAAGTTCAGACCACAAAGAAGATCTCTTAGAGTTAGACCTGTGCAAATCAATAGCTTAAAAAATTTTCAAAAAGTAACAGGCAAGAGAGAGTTCAGAAAGCAGTAACTTTCAGTTACACCACTCCGAGGAAATACGGTAAAAGGAGACATTATAGATGAAGGGTGTTTCAGACTTTTTGCAAAAAAAAAGACTACCCCAAGTAATCAGAAATAGATGAAAGTGTGGTTTTCTTCAGAAAGAGAAAACATCCCTGAATTTCACTGTTTCATTCAGAGTATAGATATCCCTAATTTCTGAATTTTGGATTTATGAAATTCTTTGTATATGTTCAAGAAATGCACATGCAATTTTTTTTTCCAGTAAATGATTCCTTTAGCAACACTTGTAATCAAAAAACCACTTTGTACTGTATTTACACACAAAGTCTAAGGACACCAAGAAACAAAAAAAGCTTTAAGCTAACAGGAACTGAAAAATCCAGGCAGAAAAATATGTTTTCACATGCAACCAGAGTAAAAATGGACATGCCACATTTAGCTAAGGTTTCACTTTGAAATACATGTATATTAAATATTACAGAATATTTCACTAGCAGTAATGATACTACAATCATGTCTGCAGAATTCCTCATGGTCAGAGTCAAAACTGTCAGCTGTAATAAGTTTTACTGCATTTTTTACTCTTTTCATGACTTTCCCTGCATAGCAGATGTTAGACAAATAAGATGGTATTTGAAAGTTCTTTGGTCAATAAATTGTTACATTTTCTGGTGTTTATGGTATAGAACATAAAGAGTCATAAATTGCAAACCATCCTTTCTTTTCAATGATGTAAATAATTTATGAATGCTTTAATAGATGCTATAAAAATTAGCATTAGGGCACCCTAATGAATTAACTTACTAACTTACTGTCAAGAAGAAACCCTCTGCCCTAACAAGAGAATATATATGAAGCAGAGATCTATGATCCAAAACTCCTGCAAGCTCTGAGAGCTCCAGGAGTTAAATTAAGCCTCAAAGTTGAGTAAAAGTCTGTAGAAGCAAGTGGAAATTGTATCAATGAGGTTTTAAAAGGAAGCTTGAGTTTAAAAATATAATCTATGTGTCAGTTGACAGAAGCAATATAATGTTTTTTTGGCATTTGGAAATAGCATTGGCAATTTGTACAAATGCTGAGGAAAAGTGTATGGAAGTACAGTGATATATACACTCAAACCAGTAGTTTCTTTAATTTCATATTCTATGCAGGCCCAGTGTTTTCTGGGTTCCTAAAGTATATCTTTGAGATAATAAATGTAATTAAAGCTATATTTTTCATGCCACATTTTCTACTAATGAGGAAAGACAGAAAAGTCAGCATATTAACCAGAAACAAAACAGTGTTTTGCAGTGCCACTATATCCTGTGATTCTTATTGATGCAGAAAGTTGTTTCAAGGGTGGGACAACTATTTAAAATGGGCAGGAGAAAATTCATGTGCAAATTAAGCCTAGCCATTTAAAACAAACAAACAAATTCACAAAACTTTTTCCCAGTAATGTATTAACTATGTATAAATCTTGATTTTACCAAAAAAAAAAAAAAAAAAAGCCTTGGGAGAAAGCTCTAATTTTTTTTAAACTATTTGTTAAAAGTTCCAGGAAGCAGTGAACTCTGTAAATGGAAACTGCAATAGCTGTCATTTAACATTGCACATTGCAGCAGAAATGGATTAAAAAGCATCACTATGGGTCATGGTCTATAATTTCTGCATCTTTGAACTATGGAAGCTGATAGCAATTGGGTTCCTGGAAAGAAATGGCACTAATGACTAATCTTAGTGTGGTTTGCACTTGGTGCAGTTTAGTACACTTTTAACAAGGAGTCACACTTGTAATGGTAATAAGAGTATTTCAAAAGCTGTGAATAAAAGTGGTTATCCTGTCAGTATTTCTAATATTAAAGTTAATTTCCATCAAGATCATAAATGACAAAACCGGGAAGGAAAATTCACATCCCACTTCGCTTGCAAATGAGACTCATTCTTCCCAAGTTAATGTGTAAACCAGAAGCCAGTTACCACAATGTTGCTTTACTTCAAAAATGTTTAGCTACTCACTGGAAAACATCACATTTACCTTGCAAAATGTTCACAGACAGACACTATTGTACTATGGAGCTTTATTATTGGATGTACCACTTGCAGCTTGTCTAATTGCTAACTACAAATTACAGTTCTCAGCGAGAAAACTATTTGGACAAACCATGGGTTATATGGAAGAAAACAAAAACCATCATTTTAAAAGCACCTAAGGGGTAAGCAAATGTAGATATGTTTCATAGTAATTTTAACTAAAAACAGGAGACAAATTTCTCAGAAAATTGTTAGCAGTATCTTCTATTCATCTTAGTTACAACAGGCATAATGAACGGGACATCTACCAGTCATGAACAAGTAACGGCTTTCAGTGTAAGAAGACATGAAAAAAGCACAGTAATTATGGGTATATCATGATAATTGTGGATGAAAAGCAAATATTACAAGGATGACAATAGAATTTAATTATTGTAGACAGTTATCTTGTCTATATGGAAACTCACTAACAGGAATTCAGGCTGCTGCTCTGTATTATGGTCCCTTCCACTGCCACTAATCAGCTGCAGCAAAATAAAATAAATAGTCTAACAACTTTTCCCCCTAGCAAAACAGATATTTAAAGAATTTGCAATCCACTCTTTAATAAAACATAAGCTTTAATAAAATATAAGCCCATAAGACCAAAGCCTTACTCTACTACCCTTGTGTAATTACATACAAATATTAGCTACACAAGATAAGTTCACCCAAGAGGCCCTACTGTCCTTCTCAATTGCCCCTGGAGTATAAAGTCAATTTTATTCCTATTGCCTGTCAAATATTAAAGTGTTTTGTAAGATTGTGATAGCAACTAGAGCTGAAATCAACTTTGCCACCTACAGATGTTTTCACTTCCCTGTATATGCATTATGCTCCTTAAGAAAAAGGTGCTATCTTAACATACACACCTCTGATACTTGTCATATACCTAAACATAATTTGTTTAATCAGGGAACCAATTTACTGTCATCATTTTATGCTTAGATATAGGGCTGAATAGAGTACACTCTTAAAATAAGAATGAGCACATGGATATGAAAAAAAATACTAATTCTCCTGGAAGAACAGACACCAAGACAGGAATGCAGAAATTACTGAAAAACATACTCAATTCCCTTGGAAACTTAGACCATTTATTTTTATATATAGTACAAAATATTTTTAAAGAACTTTCTTGCCTGAGTATTCACTGTGAAATAGCATAAAACCAGACACTAGACTTATATACTGCAGTGCTCTAATTAATTTTGTCTTATTCAAACAACTAATTGTGTGAAAATTATCTGAATTCTTGTTCAAATGCATTAACTGTTTGAAAATAATCCACTCATTCTCTTCCATATCTCTTCCCATTTCACTCTTTTTTCATTATTATTTAATTGAATTTCCATTTTCCAACTTTAATGGCTCCTTAAAGGAAAATGGAATAACAATATTCAGATTGTATTAATGCTCATGTTATGCTTGATTTATTCAGTGTCCTTCTAAATGTTTTTACTGTCACGTAGACACAAACTTCATACAACATTTCTAAGGATTTGGGGCAAGAAAAGCTATTAAGTCCTCTTTCAGTTTAATTTATTGGTGTATGTTTTATTTCTCAGCATCAAAAAAGTTTCACTACATTTTAAAAATTAAGTAGCAAGGCAATGCTCTAAAGACCTGATCCTGTGCCCAGTGAAGTGCACTTGGATTTAACTGGACCATGAACAAGAGTGATTAGAGGAGGGCAATGAATCTCAGTTGGCTTGACTGACCGAAAGGACTGCTTTGTGTTTAAGAAACACTAGGGTAAAAAGCAGATTATGCAACACAGTGTAACTATATAATTTGAACCCAAGTTTTCTGGACATTATGAAATGCAAGATTTAAAGAGAGATCTTATTTTTGAACAGATAAAGTGCAGTTACTTCAGAGAAAATGGGACAAATCAAAACCTACTATTAGGTTCATATTTTATTGTATTTATAAAAAATAAGTGCTAATATCTTAATTGAATACCCTATTTTTAAGAAGTTATTTTAAGGAAGTACCTTTCCTAGCTTAAATTGGGGAAAAATACTTTAGGAATCTCTATTCTACATTATCACACATTACTCTGAATTACAGGAATCTACTTTTCAAGAATTATTTGGTAGTACTTTAAGTTTGTCTGTGTTTGCTTTCAGTTTCTGCCTTAAGCTTGAGTAAAATGACACCAGTAAATAGTTTTAATCCAGCTTGCTCATCTGACTTATTTTTAAGAGTTAGAAACACACATCAGGTGGATTCAGATGGGAATAGTAAAGTCACCATCAGGCTCCATTATTTATATTTTCTCGCCTCAGAATCATCTCTCTAGGGTGCAAAATTTCTTTCTTTATGCGCAATTTTTTGTTGTACAAGTTGGTACAATTTTTTGTTCACCACAACTATGTGTTGGTGTTCACCCTTTCAAGCAAAAGAGAAGTTTCGAAACAAGAAAAAAATCTCTCGTTCTAGTTCACAATAGTTACATGGCATGATGGTTCACCATGTTGCACTGCAATTAAAAGGGAAGAGACAAAACTACATTTCAAGGTCATCCATAATCCTTCCTCCATCAATGTTAACGTTTATATGAAGTGTATATATATATAATGTGTGTGTGGATTTTACTTAATTTTATAGTAAAATGGAAATTCAGGTTATTGAATTGTTTATAGTAACTGACGTATCTGTTGGTTCACTCCTTTTTTAAATAAGAAATTTAGGAATCTGCCACTAGCGCTTGTATTTTGGCTTGCTCACAATGGAACAGAAGAAGGAATAAATCAGTAAATAGAAGGTTGTATTAATCCTACAACCATCTAAAGCAAGCCTCACTGAGAAGCTTACTCAGAATGTAATTTATCTTAGCTGTTTGGGTTTTTTCTGACAGTTTTGAGAAAAGTGACAAGGAACACACGGGACAGAACAGTAGAGAAATTTAACCTCAGAAGGGGAGAAAGTGTTTTATGTTACCTCCTGGTTAGCAGCAGCTAGTTCTTCTTCCAGTGCAGAGACTCTTTCTAAAGAAACCCTCAGTCGTTCCCTTACCTAGAAGAAAAATCAAAATATGTGCAGTAACATAATTTCTGTTAGTCTTTAAAGATTACATAATCTGCCATATGCTGTAATGTATGCCCTGCCAGTCCATGTGCAGGCATGTGTGTTGTACCCTTTCATGAGACATACTGTGTAGTAAACATTTACACCTAACTAGAGGAAGACTTAACTCGTTAAAATAGATGTCAAATTTTAAATGCCAGACTGCTGTTCCACAGTCTGCCTATGATTTTATGGAATACACAGCAAATGCAAGTATTTTAAGACCACATTAGGCACAAAAATAAAACTTTCACAACCATCTTTTGCAAAGGATAAAGAGAAAAACATTTGCAGATGTTTTAAGTCCAGTCCATGGAAGACCACTAATCTGTTTATAGCAACTGAATGCAAAAAAATTGTTGAAAAAATAACTTGCAGCAAAGCCTTCAGGCACACATACTATAGATTTTTTAATATCATCGTGCATTTGGTTTTTCAATAAGTCATATCAGTGTATACTCCCATAAGCAGAAGAGTCTGCTGTGTTTGCACCCGTTGTAAACAACCTATTCTGTTCTAAGGCTGCTTATGACCTATTCTATTATTATTACTACTACTGTTGTAATTATTACTAAATATTTATTACTGACAATTATTAATAAGTTAATACATCTGAAGACATATTTACTGCTGTTTGAGTGCTCAGGCTCAGTGTCAGCTCATACAGTGAGAGACCATCTAAGCTGGCAATGTAGTTGTGGTCACCCAGTATCAGACCTGAAGTGATCTCCAGTGTTGCGTGTAGATGACTCTCTCTCCTCACTGTTAAGGGACCTGTGGCAACTCCTCTCCTAATCTACATTACTTCACTAGGTACCTCACATTAAATGACTTTACAGCCTGGCTAGTCAGTCGACACTCAGGATATATTTCTATATATCTTCCAGCTACACTGCAGCAATGCTGTTCCTGCTGCTGATCCAAGGATGTTTAAGGCTATTAGCAATGTTTGTAGGGTAAGATAGCATCCTCTATTGAACCAAGAAATGTAGCTGGAAAACAAAGCAAAACAAAAATCAATCTTTCATTTACAGTGGAACATTACAGATTTTCATGCAAGTAACAACTGTTTTCTCACCCTCAACAGATACAGGAGATCCATGAAAAGGTTATAAATGTCCTAATACTTTCATATTTTTCCCATGATAACTCTTAATCTAATAAATATTACTTTTCCTTACATACTTCATTTTCTATTATTACTGATAGAATTGGGATTTTGCAAACAGACTCACTATATTCTAAGAATGACTTAGACTTTATTAGATGAAAAGTAATTAGGAAAACTATAACATAATACGTTTACTAAATTTCAAAACTAATTAAATCTAAAGATGAAATGCATATTCAGGAAATGAACACTTACAAATAAAAATCTTCACCCTTTCTAGCAGATCTAAATATAGTTGCTTATGCAGTACTTTGAGCTTTTTTTTCTCTTTACATACTTCAGCTTTATTTAAAAGGTCCAAAATTCAAAAATTTATTTCATGTATTCACATAAATTATTTGAATGCTCTTGGGCAACTATAGTTTTACTGTACACTAAACAATACTGCTAGCCTTAACAGAACTGAAATCTCAAGTAATTTTCTCAATGGAGCAAGAGAAAAGCAAGTTGAAGAGCGCGAAGGTATTAGAAATAAATTCTCAAGATTAGAAAGAACCTTCACTTTTTAGTCCCATTTCTGATTTACTAATTTCCCTCTGTTCTTTCATCACTATAACTCTGAAAATATCAACTGTTACTGTTTTCAAAGATGTATGTTGAAGCTTAAATGGAGATTTCCTATAGGGTGTGACTGTCTATAATCAATAGCTGCACTGCAGTCACTGACTCCTGTTCCTCATCTGAAGTAAATGAAGTTTAAGACATCTTGAAGGGCCAGTGATTGAGCAATCCCAGAGAGGCAGTAGTAAGAGTGAAAATTACTACAAATTTTCATGACTGTTTCAACTGTTTCCAAATGTCAGAACAACAGAATACAGTGAAAATATACAAGGGGCCCCAGAATATTTTTGCTATTTATTACATTTTTGTACCATTTTTCATCAAAGGCGTATGTAAAACCAGTTAATCATAAAGTTGTTTTCCAAAATAAGCTGAATTACTTCTGGAAAACATCCTCATAAAGCTGCAGATTTATGATAGTAACCCATGATCACAGTTCTT
Source organism: Formicarius rufipectus (assembly GCA_013399695.1). NCBI lineage: Eukaryota > Metazoa > Chordata > Aves > Passeriformes > Formicariidae > Formicarius > Formicarius rufipectus. Next base: position 101,562 of record VXAU01004944.1, read on the forward strand.
TTATATAAGTTTTTTTTTGTTGTTATTCAATACTAACACACTTGGAATATGCAAATTACTTTGAAGCATTGGGTTTATGAATGTTAATTTATTAATAACTTCCATCTAATTCTATTTTTCATTAAAAATGCTTCACACTAAATGTATAATGCATCCATTATTCCGGCTGTAATGGAACAATTTTAATTGTTTAAATAGCAGAACTATTTCCTTGTTTTTCCTGTTTTTTTGAATCATATTCTGCTTGGAAAACTGTATTATTACTCCAATTCTTCTACCAGCTTCCAAGGCCTGCTTGATGACCTTTTTCCATATCCATGTGGATGAAAGTCTAAGGCAATATGAGTCCATCACCTGGTGCTCACATCTTTCTTCTCTCTCTCTCCTCCTACCATGCCCTCCACCTTCCCAGAGGCTCTCCTGATCCCTCTGTGGATCCCCAAACTCTGTTTCTGTACCCTGTTTCTCTTTACAGCACTACTCATGTCTTTCACTAGCTCTTCCCTATTAAAGTGAAGGGTGTAGACCTGTCTTCAAGAGGCCTGATTTCAAGCCCTCTAACCACAGCTAGAGCTTGCAGATGACAATTTCTCAATTAAAATCTCAGCTTAGATGTGAAAAACACACAGAAAAATTACAGTCATCTTTCTGGCTTCAGTCCTTTTGGCTGTAAGTGCTGCTGAGGGACAAGATGATTGAGAGAAAATTCACAAGACAACAGTTGTTAAAAAACAGAATGAAATACAATGAATTGCTAATTCTACTTGAAATTTTCATGTCTTCTGCAACCTCCATGTATTCAAGACTAAGTGTTTTATAAGAGAAAATGCATGTTTTAAAAAAAATGCATTATAATACGTCTAAAACTGGTATTCACTTTGAATGTTGCTAGATTTTGAAAACCAACAAGGACAGATTACTGAGGATGTTGCAGCTCCACAAGGAGCTGGAATCAGAAAAATTATCCTTAAACTTTACACACTGTGGCACTGCATAACTGAATCCTAGGGGGTTATATACAGACATTTTAAAGCCTGAAAACCACATTCCTTATGTTATAACAGCACTCTGATCTGAAGGAGAAAACTGCTCTGGTTTAGAGCCCAGAAGCTGCAACTGCATTTCTCATTACACATTTATTTCTCTGCCTTTGCATTGCAAAGGACTATGTACTGGACTCTCTCTTCAAATTTATATTAACAGCAAAAAACTTCAAACAGAAACTTTCTCATTTCTGAGAGATGCAAGGAAGAGCGGTGCTCCTGGTGACTATCTAGTTAGAGAAAATGGAGTTAGAACAAGTGCAAACTGGTTCTATCTGATAACTTTTGTTTCCTTTTTTTTAGTTTGTTTGTTTTTGTTTTGTTTTCTTTTTTTTTTTTTTTAACATGATGAATGCAAATTAGTGAATAGACTGTTTTATTGTTTTCTATTCTCTGGAAGTGAAAATAAGTGAATAACTATAAGAATTGTTGAAGTGACATTGTGTACATCACTTCAGAAATAACATATTGCTTAAATTTCATATGGTTCTTCAATGTATTTCTATTTTCTTGGGCAAAAGATAGAGCTTCACTAAAAAGGTTTCACAAAGTAAGACTAAGCAGGTGTCACCTGATGTTTCAGAACATGCATCTTTAAAGTACAAATACCTGGAGAATAGAAGGCTCTGGGGAGACCTTGTAACACTGTCTACTACCAAAAGGGAGCTTACAAGACACCTGGAGAGGGACTTGTTACGAAGACATGTAGAGACTGCACAAGGGGGAATGGTTTCAAACTGACAGAGAGCAAGTTTAAATTAGATATAAGGTAGAAATTCTTTACTGTGAGGATGGTGAGGCACTGGAACAGGTTGCCCAGAGAAGTTGCAGACATTTCATCCCTGGGGGGCTCTGGGCAACCTGGGCCAGTGGAAAGTGTCCCTGCCTATGGCAAGTGGTTGGAACTAGATGATCTTTAATGTCTTCTCCAACTCAACCATTCTGCGATTTCTGATTGCAGTGCCACAGACACAACAGAAAAAGGATTGCTCTCTCCATGTGAGAGGGTGTATCCAACATGTGCCAAAGATGACTGGATAATTCTCTGGATTTTAAATGCAAACACATAGTCTTTAAATGTAGCATAGTCAATGTCATATTAGTGCTGTTGTAGGTACAAAATATCACCCATCCTTCTCCATCTCCTAGCAACTGCTTCCCACTTTTTTGCTTACTGTCAAATTCTTTTCTTCTCTCCAGAGCTGCACCCCATAAAAAGCATTTAGAAAACACTTCCACACTAGAATTGAATTACTATTGTTTTTCATGAATACTCTATGGAATAAAAGCTCTCCAAGTTATCTGCTGATGAATAAAAAAGGAGTGGTAATGTTGACATGAATAGACTGCTTTTACTTGTAAACATATTAGGTGTATTTTTCTGCCATTAATTAATCTTAAGGGAACCAGCGGATTTTTGGCTTTCAGCTGAGACATCTGATAGTCAATTTCCTCTGTGAAAATCAACTGAGCACTTTTCTTAAAGCATGGACCAAAAAACCGGGTTTGGAGAAGAAGTTGCTTCAAACAGTTTCTTCTTTCCAAATTCACATTTTAAACGCTGAACTCAAAGTTTGAAGCAAAATAGGAAAAAGGTCTGCGGGACAATAAACATGATCAGATAGATATTAAAAGTCAATTATACCTATAGAATGGCATAAATATTATAATTTTTCTATCTTTTGTTCTTACTGAAATGCATATAAAGACTATGTACTTCCTGACTTACTCTATACACAATCTCTGTTCTAACCATGAAGTTAATCTGTGCTTCTGGGTTTTTTTAGGCAACTCTAATGGCATCTAGTAAATATTGTCTGCATTTGCTGTTTTATAAACGATTCCATGTATGTTCATACATAATATCCCAAAATACTTATTGTGCTCTGTTACATTAGCTATACAACTTTTCATTGTATGAAAAAAAGCTCTAAATACACCAGCCACTTAGCACCAGTACAAGTAGTGTTTGGGAACTGTAGTATTAAGAAGGTCAGGTGAATAAATGAAGAGAGGTTTCCACTTTATGAATACAGCTGCAAATTTCAACTGGCTTATGCAATAGCAAGGACTTTAAGAAATGTTAAATCAGAATATCATATCAGTCCTAGTCTGAACAACTCCTAACATTTACTGTTTAAAACTTTATATTTTTTAACAATGCTCATTGTTTCTGAGATATACTCTAATCTTACATTTAGGAAAATAAGCCAGTGAATTTAACTTTGAATCTTATGAAAATCTAGAATTGGTAGCAGAACTGCCCATGTCCTGTGTTTTCTTATTTCTAAAAATTTTAGCATAATTAGATACATGGAAAATTTTGAAAATATGTACAGCTTCCATCAAATTAAATTGTTAAATAAAATGCAGTTACTGCAGTATCAGTTTCATTTGCTGTGACACAACTGACCCAATGAAACACAATGAGATTTTTTTGATGGATACACAAAGTGGCAAATACTTATAAACTACATTAACTCTTTCATTATCCCCATGTCCTGAAGTGAAAATTTTCAGAAAACACACTACATGAAGCCTGGTGTTTGGCACTGCTAAGATCTCAAGAGGATAAGGGGGTAAGACTAGCAGCATACTCTTTCCACCTTCGACTCGGTAGGAGGCACTTACAGGTCCCCCTAGAAATTCATATGTTTATTTTTCATTTTTGATTCCATTTAGTATTTTTCATTGCATTTTGTAGTTCTTGTATTGTGCATGTACCAAACCTTTCATATTGGTCAAGTTTAGTGGCAGAATTTGTAACAGCACCTCAAGATGTTTTAGTGTATGAAGTGAAAACACAAAAGAAAATTTACATTCAGGAAGAATGCTAAGATTTTCTTCATATTTTTTTAAGTCTAAAGGGTAAAATTCTATGAAAATATTCCATTATGCTTTTCCAAGACTGTAATTGCTAAATTAATAGTTTCAGTATAAAAATTTTTTGTGAACAAAAAAATTAAACTTTGCGTTTTTGATTCGTATTTCAATTTCATATTCATTTTCGAAGGGTCATGAAACACCTTCAGTGCCCTTTTGACAGTTTTTATCACTCAGTATTCATTAACCTACTTCAGCTTTGTGTGCATTTTCTGATGGGGCAGTGTTTATTTCCTGTGACATCAGTGTGCCATATATCATGTTTTCTCGCCTCAGTATTTACTGTGAAGTTCTGTCCACAGGCCTTCCTGAACAAAGAAGCAGAGTCCGTGGGAGGGAAGCATAGCCCACAATACAGCAGGACAAGACGTACGTAAGCCAAAGGGAGTGAACTGACTGCATCCAAGGATGCCAAGAGACTTGATTGGCACATCACAGTAAGGCCTTTTCCATCTTTGAAAATAATGGAAGTCTGGGAGATTCCTCATGAGTGGAATATGCACAAATGTTGTGTCCACCACCATGAAATACAGGAATTATCCTGGGAAGATCCAGGAAAGTGCAAACTGGCCAGTATAGGGAAGGTTATGGAGCACAACTTCCTGGAAGTGTTTCCAGGCACCAAAAGGACAAGATAGTGATTGGGAAGAGCCAGTATGAGTTTGACAAAGCCAAGTGATATCTGGCAAACCTTATTGCCTTGTGTGATGAGAGAACTGGCTCCACGGATGAGGGGAGAACAGTGAATGTTTTTTATTATGACTTTACTGAGGCTTTCTGCAAGATTTTCCATTCATCCATAGAGAAAATGGTGAGATACGAATTGGTGACGTGGATTCCACAGTGCATATTGGTTGGACTGCAAGGTGCAGAGATTTGACATGAAGTTCAGTGACACAAAGTCCATGTGGCATCCCACTGCCACAAAGGGAATAATCTCAGGGAATGGGACAGGCTTGGGGAACAGAAAGAAGTTCTGCAGAATATACCTATGGGTGAATAAGGCCAGCACACAGTTTGATCGGTGGGTTGGGGGAAATGAGCTCCCTGGTACAAGAAAGGCACTGACAGACCTCAGTGGAGGCCCACCAAGTTGGTCATGGGCTGGAGCACATGGCAGACGAGAGAGGCTGAGAGAGCTGGATCTGGTCAAAGGGGAGAAGACAAGGTTTATGGAAGATGTTGTCTACAACTAGCTAACCAAAAGACATGAAGGAAACAAAGACAGCATTGTCTTGCAGATGCAGAGTAATAGGACAAGAGAGAACACGTGCAAGACTCAAAACCAGAAATTCCAGATAGGTATTATGGAAAAAAAAATTATAATGAGGGTGGTGAAACACCACAATAGATTTTCTGCCTGGAGATGTTCAGAGACTAATGGGACAAGACCCCAACATACCTGAAACAGTGGGCCCTGCTTCGAGCAGGAGGTTGGGCCAGATGTCTCCTAGGAGGTCCAACCCACACTATTCTACTACTCCCTGAATAGCTCCCTCAAAGCTTTTTAGGCAGATTGATATCTTATTTCTGAAGGGTCTGAAATAAATCTAACTTACATAATTTTTCTGTCACCATGCAGAATATATGACTCACATGCCATAAAATAAATTTTAGCACATTTCAGTGTATGCAGTTTTCTTTACTTTCATTATTTTTGCATACAAATCACAATAATTCTGACAATGTGTCATACAATGTGAAAGCAATATATTATAAAGATGATATATAAAATGTCTTTGCTCCAATTGTTCTGGAGACACAGAATTTCATACAGGATTTGTACTGGAAAATAATGTGTATTACGTTTATAATTTTTATTTTTTAAATAACTTACTAAACTGTTCCCTTGATTGATCTTGGAATGGTTTATAACAAAAATATGATTTATTGTATCAAAATAAAAAAAGGTTCAACACATAGGTGAATACCAGGTAGGAAAATGTAATTTTGACCAATCAGTTTTAAAACTTGTTTTAAAAATTGCAGATGGTTGATTTTTCTACAGTGATAACTATCATTATGACTAGGACAGGAACCCATTATACACATGTGCACTTGTATCACTCCAGAATTTTTGAATCTGCTGATTACTGACTTTTAACATGCTATATTAAAAAAATACAAAAATTGAATTTTCAGTAATATAGTCAAAATATTACATTTATCTTCAATCTAAGTCTGTATTGAAATTTTCAAAATAGGATGTAAAATAAACTGCATTTAGTGTGTACCTACACACTAAAGCACTCACAAAATAAAATGTGTAAAAGGTACTTAACTTCTGAATAATCAGAATCTCTTTCGAGTTTAGTTCTTACTAAACGGTTGTATTTATCTGACATAGTGTCAAAAAGTATAAAAGCTGGAGAGCTTTGTACTTTAGTTTAATCATTGTTTAAAGTGCTGGATAAAAGATCAAAGATCTGACCATAAACCCCATCAATTCTCAAAAGATCTTTCTAATAAGGCAGGATTTTTTTAAGTCATTATGTCATTCAAAAGCTTATTATAATTGTTTACAGTGGCTAGAAGTCATTGTATTCCCTTTTCTAGATTTTTTTTTAAGGAGGCTTTCATGGTATGGATCTGAGCAGAATATATAACAAAAATATATACCTAAACACATAGTAAGTTTTAATTCGGTCTAAGTTCCTTAAAATGCATTTAATTTCTAATTTATTTTTTAATTTAATTTTGAACCTGGTAATTAACCCAGTATGACTCAAAACCCACATAACCCCTTTTTACCAATGATACATAAATACTACTGTATAACTACAGTGACCTTTTTCATAAATCTGTCTCTTTTAATAATGGTTCCTCAAATACAGCCAACTTTCTGAGTATATTTCTGAGTTTAAAAAAATCAGATTTATTTCTGTGAGACCATTAAACTGGTTCTACACAACACAGTTTGTTTGTGCAGTCATTGGTTTCAGATGCTGTGCACAATGTCATCCCTGCTTACCCAACCATCTCAGAGAAGCAACTCAGCTGGAGCAATGAGCAAATCAGCCAAAACAGAGGTTCTTTGCTCATGAGCCATGGTTCTCACATGCTCCCTGCATGTGTAGTTTTGAGGCACTTAACTAATTCAGAACATCACCTTCTGAACATACTTTTCTACTTTTCTCTAGACATGAACAGCATTTCTGAACGCATGTAAGCAATACTCAAGGTGATAAGTCATAGTTGGACAAAATTTCATTCACACAAAAGACTCTTTCTTCAGTACAGGATACACGAGAAACCCAGTGGAAAGAGACTCGTAATAAGCGTGACCTGATGCAATTATCAGTGGTTTTTATCTTGATTCTGAAAACCCTTCACTACCTTTGACAATAAAGGGTCTACTATGTATTTTAGATTATGCTACTTGTACAGGGAACACTGTGCTTACGTAGTAAAAGCTAAAATGATCTCTGAAATTTAGGAGAAATATGTCAAGTATGGGTGAGATTTGTTTACTTTGAGAAGTCATTACTATTGTCTACAAAATATAGCTGAAGTGACCTGAAGTGTATTACATCTACTGGTCATACATTCTTACAGATTCCTCTGGACATGTGTGAATGCCGTAAGTACAGGACATATTCCAAATAGTAAATAAACAATGACTACCGCTCTGCTGCATTATAAGGCATGATCAAGTAAGTTAAAGAGTCTTTCTAATAAGCTTTTATTCCATACTGTACCTTTTCATCCAAAGCCTTGTGGTGCTCAAAGAGAGATTTCAGAGCTTTGAGGACCTCAACTTCACTGGAAACTCCTGAGGGAGATTGTGCTTGCCGTTTCACCACTGTCATCCTCAGTGACCTTTCGTGTCTTGAGACAAGGCACTCCAAATGCTCCAGTAACAGCTATTGGATTTGATATAAAAAGTAATTAATTTTTGTGCACTTACATACCATGGAAATTCTAACTACAAAGTGCATGATACCAAATGGTAACCTCATTGTAGGAAAGACCTACAACGGACATTTCATTTTTTAAAATCAGATGGAATAAACAGAGAAACAGAAAATATATTCAGGATTTCACTTAAAACTGTTCTATGAAAAGCAAAAACAAAAAAATCACTCAGCATAGGGTCACTACTTAACTAAATTAATGATATATTTATAATATTATTTGTGATAGTAATTGATGAACACTGACAATCAAATAACAGCCAATGCCAGTCTAAAGAATCATGCAAAATACGAAATGTTTATAATTAATTCAGCCTAACTGTAATATATTTTCAATTTATATTGCAAGTCACTTAACAAAATATATAAAATTGAACCATATATTTTATTAGATTTTTAAGGCTTTTCATTTGAAAAGCCACAGCTAGTGGTGTTTGTCATTTGTATGTGCTCTAAAATGTTCATTGTCTCTCTTCTATACAAACATGAAGGAAATAAAAAAATTCCATAAATATCCATCAAAGAACATGTTGTAAAAACATAATTATTTTTCATTACACCTTTGAGGTTAAATGAAAAAATAAAACACTATGTTGATGTTGTATGGAAAACTCTCCATTTATCTTTACTTTCATGGGCTACCATTGCTGCTCTCACTGCCTGAACATAAAAGAGAATTTGTTAGCTGTAAGGTTAAATCAAGGTAGCCAAACTAATGAATCATAATGCATGTTGAAGATCTAAGTCACTGAACTGGAAATTTGAAAGTTAAATGGATAATTGTTTATTATTTCTCCTTTGATGCGGTTCTTAATATAGCTACTATCAATAAATATATATATTTATCTGTAATGCCATTTATTGTTACATGAATTAATAGATGGGAAAATTAGAGTGCAATCCTATTGGAGCTGCAATATATTGATATTAAGTCAGGAATGAACAGCATTTGGTGTCCTCTTTGCTCCAAACATGGTTCTTATGTCTGGACTTGCACCTTGTTATTATCTTAGAATAACTGTATTATTCATAAAAAATGGTGAATGCATATGCAAACAATCTTAATACTTTAAGAATTGTAATGACTCCCAGCAGTTCAAGAAAGGAGGGTATTACTATGATTTCTGAATCCAAGTGGTGGCTTGTATTTATCAAAAGCAAATGAGCAAGAAATTCACAAGCTCTGACAGAAGATACATGTAAATTTTTAATTATTGAGGCAGTCCAAAGTAACACACAAATTTGAAGAGACCCCTTAACAATAGAGACATCAGGAATTCGGTATGGAGCTCTAGGAGGTTTGTACCTTACATGAGATCAGAATAGCATCCAAATACTTACAGAGCATTTCTGTTCATAGGACTACGTACATACATAGTTAATTGTTATCATGAATAGAATTGAATTTCTGAATTTTTGGTCTAAATTATTATATCTTCATGATTTTTCTAGGCCACCTAGATCTCTCTGGGAGAGGTCTGGAGGAAAGTAAGTCAATAGCTGATTTCTAATTCTACACTCTACTCTCTGCCTTATCTCTTTTGAAAGAGTCTGTGAGAATGCAACATTTCTTTCTCTTTGCAGCCTGACTGCTCCACTCCATAGCCTTAGGGTAGCTAAAATCTGACTCTATCCTGTGAACTTAAATTTTACCACAATTATTCTCACTTCCTGGCTATTCCTATTAGAGCCTGGCTCATCCTTCCCTGTTCTGTTTATGCAGAAACTTTTCAATGCATTGTAGCTACCTCTGGATCAGTCTAAAAACAGTCAAAGGGTGTCATGGGTTTCCATAGCTGAATCTTAGTAGAAAAGTAGAAGTACTTTAGTAGAAGCTGCTAGAAGTTTCTCCTGTCCTGTTAAGCTAATTAAAATTATAGTTACGCCTCTGCGATACATATGCAAGAATTGGAGTGTTTGCGCAGTTGAAAATTCCAGCTTTGAGATAACAACTCAGAAAGACAGAGAGGGACCAAGGTCAGAAGAAGAGCAGGGGGAGGCGNAGGGCTATGAATTCCTGGAGTAACTGGGGAAAAAAAGGGAAAATATTGATTCACTGTTAAGTTTTTAGTATGGCCATTCCTTCCATAAGTCTGTAGTTGCCTAATGCTCAAACCAACACCTACTAAATCAGTCCAGAATAACAAAACCTTAGCAATGTGTTGTTTGTTTTGTTTTTTTTTTTTTTTTTTTTTTTTTTTTTTTTTTTTTTTTTTTTTTTTTTTTTTTTGTGTTTTTGTTTGGTTTTGGTTTTGTTTTGTTTTGGTTGTTTGTTTATTTTGTTTGTTTATTTGTTTTTTTTCAGCCTGAGAAAACTTTTCATATTTGATTCCCTATTACCCTAAAAGACTTACATCCCAGGCAAATGCTATGATGAAAGCAGGTGTGAAAGTATTAGTTGGAAAGGGAAATGAGAAAATCCAGTTTAGGAGAGAAGAAAAATCAGAGAAACACAGAACCAACTAGGCTGGAAAAGATCTTCAGTATCATCAAATCCAACTTTTTGATCTAAAACCATGTCAACTAGATCATGGCACTAAGTGCTACATCCATTCTCTTTTTAAATACCTGAAAAGATGGTGACTTCTGCATCTCCCTGGGAAGCCCATTCCAATGCTCCATCACTCTCTCAGTAAAGAACTTCTTCCTAATGTCCAACCTAAACCTCTCCTGGCATGGCTTAAGTATGTGCTGTCTTGTTCTACTACTGGTTGCCTGGGAGAAGAGATCAACCCCCACCTCACTACAATCTCCTTTCAGGTAGTTGTAGAGAGGAATGCCTCCCTTGAGTCTCCTCTTCTCCAGGATAAACAACCCCAGTTCCTTCACCTGCTCCTCATCAGATTTGTGCTCCAGACCCTTCAACCAGCTTTGCTGCCCTTCTCTGGACACGCTGTAGCACCTCAATGCCCTTCCTAAACTAAGTGGCCCAGAACTGGACACAGCACTTGGGGTGTGGCCTCACCAGTGCTGAACACAGAGGAAAAATCACTTCCCAGGCCCTCCTGGCCACACAATTCCTGATACAGGCCAGGATACCATTGGTCTTCTTGGCCACCTGGGCACACTGCTGACTCATGTTCAACCTCCTGTCAATCCAAAGCCCCAGGTTCCTTTCTGCCTCGGTGCCCTCCAGCCACTCTGTCCCCAGCCTGCAGTGCTGTATGGGATTGCTGTGGTCAAAGTAGAGGATGCCGCACGACCTTGTTGAATAGCATACTGTTGGATTCAGACCACCTATTCAGCCTGTCCTGGTCCTTTTGCAGAGCCCTCTTGCCTTCCATCAAAACCACACTCCCCTTCCTTCCCCCCACCCCCTAACTTGATGTCATCTGCAAATTTGCTAATGATGGTCTCAATCCCACCATGCAGATCATAAATAAAGGTATTAAACAGCACTGAGCCCAACACTGATCCCTGGGGAACACCACTGCTGACTGGCTGCCAGCTGGATGCAGCCCCATTCACCACCACTCTCTGGGCCCAGCCATCCAGCCAGCTCTTAACCCAGCAGAGAGTGCCCCTGTCCAAGCCACGGGCTGCCAGCTTTTCCAGGAGTGTGCTATGGGAAATGATATTAAAGGTTTTGCTGAAGTCCAGGTAGACAACATCCACAACCTTCCCCTCATTCACCAAGCAGATCACCTGGTCATAAAAGGAGATAGCTTGGTCAGGCAGGACCTTCCCCTTCTAAATCCATGCTGGATGTGTCTGAGCCCTTGTCCATCCTGTAGGTGCCACATGTTTGCACCCAAGATGATCTGTTCCATAACCTTGTCACGCACTGAAGTCAGGCTGACCAGCCTGTAGTTTTCTGAATCTTCCTTCTGGCCTTTCTTGTAGATGGGTGTCACACTGGCCAATTTATAGTCATCTGGGACCTCCCCAGTGAGCCAGAACTGCTGATAAATGATGGAGAGCAGTTTGGTGAACTCTTCTGCCTGCTCCTTCATCACTCCACATGGATCCCATCTGGTCCTACAGAGTTGTGAGGATTCAAGGGGCTCAGTCAGTCACTAACTGCTTCCTCCTGGATTACAGAGAGGTTATTTAGCTCCCCATCCCTGTCTACTAGCTCAGAAGGCTAGCTGTCTTGAGGACGAGCTGTCTTATTGTTGAAAACTGAGGCAAAGAAGGTGTTTAGTACCTCAGTCTTTTCCTTGTCCTTGGTGACTATGTTTCCCTCTTGTAGAACAAAGAATGGAGGCTTTCCTTGCCCCTTCTTTTGTTATAAAATCAGTTCTTGTTATCCTTAACAGAAGTGGCCAGATTAAGTTCAAATTGTGCTTTTGCCTCTCTAATATTCTTTATACATGACCCAACAACATCCTTAAACACTTCATGAGTTGCTTGCCCTTTTTCTGAAGGTGATAAATTCTCTTTCTCCTCCTAAATTCCTGCAAAAGCTCCCTGTGCAGCCAGACCTGTGGTCTTCCCTGCTGGCTCATCTTTCAGCGCATAGGGACAGCCTGCTCCTGCAACTTGAAGATTTCTTTCTTGAAGTATGTCCATCCTTCCTGGACCCCTTAGTTTTTAAGGGCTTTCCCAAGATACTCTCCAAATCAGCATCCTGAATGGTCTGAAGTCTGCTCTCCGGAAGACTAGGATAAAGATTTTGTTGGTTCCCCTCCTTGCTTCACTGAGTATTGAAAACTCTATTATTTCATGGTCATTGTATCCCAGATGGCCTCTAACCACCACATCTCCCACCAGCCCTTTTCTGTTTGTAAACAGCAGGTCTAGCAGGGCACCACCCCTGGTAGGTCCATTTATCCCAAGAGGAAGTTATCCTCCATACATTCCAAGAACTTCCTAGACTGCCTTTTCTCTGCAGTGTTGAGTTCCCAGCAGATATCCAGCAGGTTAAAATCACCCACAAGAACAAAGGCTGATGATTTCAAAACATACATCATCTGCTTGTAGAATAATTCCTTCACCTCTTCATCCTGGTTGAGTGATCTATAAGAGACTCCCACCAGGATTTCAGCCTTTTTGTCTTTCCCCCTGATTCTTACCCATAGGCACTCAACCATATTGTCACTAACCTTAAGTTCTACAAATTCAGGAGACTCTCTAACATAAAGAGCCCTCCCTCCACCTCTCCTACCTCACCTATCTCTTCTGAAGAGCATGTTGCCATTCATTGCAGCACTCCATCCAAATGATGGTGTCATGGAATTCTCAACATGGAAAATCTTCATGACAGAAGGAATTATGCATAACCTATAGCACAAAGATAAATTAAAAAACCTAATATACATCCAGAACCTCATTTTGAACTGGTGTAGATAGATAATCACAGCAGGGAATTTGAAGTTAGGATGGACAGAAGAAAGACAAGATTCCTGCAAAGCAAAAGCAGAATGGGGATTGAAGAGAGCAATGAAGAAAAAAACAAATTAAACAAGTTTTCAAATAGAAGATAAATGCAGTGATGGGAACTCAGAATTTCTAATGCGGTGATTGTGGAAGAGTTTGCTACTTGAGATGAACAGTGAAGTACCCCAGCCCTTTGCAGAGCTGCAGATAACATATTTAGGTTAAGTTACTGCTGTATTATAAACACATATAATACCATACCAATGACAGTCATCCATTTAATAAACACAAAAGTCACGTTTGCTTTTAGCTTTGAACTGCCATTTCTAGGAGAAGGAAACATATTACAATGTCTGCATGCATTTCATAGTTGTTAAATAAATCAAGTGCAAAATACTGTGCTGCCTATTTTACTGTATAAAGACAGAGTGTGAGATGTCTGTGAGACAGCTAAGGGTCAAAAGAGTCATAGATAACTACCACAGCACTTGTGAACATTTCACACTTTTTCTTTCTGTTCTAATCTATTCAAGCTACTCTGTCTGCAGTCACTCATTCTTCCGGACACTGCATCTGATCACTGGAATTTTCCTTACCATCAGGCCTAAGAATGCTCACAGAACGCATGCTAATACAGGTTTCTGGCTTGTAAAATTTTCTTATTTTTGCTTTTCAACAAAAGTCAACTTTATTTCTCCATAAATTCTGTGAGCGCTTCTTATAGCAAAACCAGCTGAGCAGGGAATACCATTAACCAGGTCTCTTAGTGCAACATTACTCCCAGCCATACTGAAAGGGAGAAAAGCCCCAAGGGTTTAGAATATCTGACTGTGACTGAGAACCTGACAGCAAATCCTTGCCCTCTGCTCTGATAAAATGTTAGAATCACAGAATCATTGAATTGTTTAAGCTGAAAAAGACCTCTAAGATCATTAAGTCCAAACGCTAACACAGCACTGCCAAGTCCTCCACCAAACCATGCCCCTGAGTTCTGCATCTACACAGCTTTTAAATACCTCCATCATTCCCCTGGGAAGCCTGTTCCAATGCTTGATAATCCTTTTGGTGAAAAAATTTTCCCTAATATCCAGTCTAAACATCTCTTGGTGCAACTTGAGGCCATTTCCTCTCATCCAATCTCTTGTTCCCTGGGAGAAGAGGCCGACTCCCACTTGGATTTGAGTTCCTGTCATGTAGTTGTAGACAGCAACAAGGACACCCTGACACTCCTTTTCTCCAGGTTAAACAACTCCAGCTCCCTCAGTAGCTCCTATAAGACTTGTGCCCCAGATCCTTTACCAGCTTTGTAGCCCTATTTTGGACATGCAAAGATACTGTTGTTTTATTCAACTTTGCCTAGCTACAATTATATTTTTTTAAAAAAAAGATAATAGATTTTCTCCACTTCTTTGGAAAGAGCAAATGTCAACTGTACTGACAGAACTATGAAGTGTCTAACTGCTACAATGACAGCAGAAGGGACGTATAAACCAAAAAAAAATGGACATTGAAGATGATAGTGTGTCCACACAGTGTTTAACAACTGAAGGAAATGAAAACAATTTGTGGGCATGTTGGGGACTTTCCTCCCCATCTGTAATTCAAGAATTAATGTTCCAAATATTTGTGAGAACACCACTAGATTTCATGTTGAAATAACATTGTAACACTATTGGTAGTTCATTTAAACTACAAAAGAATTGCTAGAAACAGCTTTAGGGATTTCATTATGTTGCAATTAAACTCTGGCATTAATAGTGATCATGGCCTGCTGAGCATTTCCTGCTCCCTCACACTGTGTCAAGCTGTGACAGTTGTCAAGCACTCAGAGGGACAGGCAGCTTGCAGAGAAAAGAAGATGAAGATGAACAGCATCAGATAGGACAGAATCACCCACGCATCATTACTATGCTTCTCCTACTAGAAAGCATAAGCTTGACAATGAATTATGAAATAATCTGACAAGTGAGTTTTACTCTTATGTTGGGCAAATTTTAGGATGCTCAAGATGCCATGCTGATAATTGTATCTTACATAAATGGGATGGTTTCTGGGGCTCTGGATTTTTTATAAGCATTAAAAAAATGCAAAAAAAATTAAAATTTAAAGACTGAAAAATACTCTAGTGCATATTCTGTGAATGAATGAATAAAGCATCTCTAAAATGTTAATTAGAACTAAATCTACAAGAAAAAAGAAAATTATTAGAATATATCCAGCTTCCTGTATTTCTCAAATCACAAAGCATTTATGGAAGTGATTGATTTCTGTGAAATGGAAATGCATGGTTAAATTTAATGGCATAAACTACATCAGTATCAATTATCACCTACTCTTCTATACCATGCCATCATAACTACCTGGACACTTATTCACATATGGAAAAGAAGTTAAAACATTCCTCTTTAGGAATGATTACTCAGTAAGTTGATAATGGCACGACTCACTACAGTTCTATTACAGGGCATGGATTTTAAACAATATAAAATATTTTAACTTCCTTTATTTTCAACAAATCAGTTTGTAAAAGAAAAAGTTTACAGCAGGATAATAAATGCAGAGATTAAAGAATCAATAGATGGTAATGGAGAGAAAAGGAGAATCATAAACAATGGAATACAGTGAAAAAACAAAGATAGGGCATTTACTTAAATGAGACAGACTTATCTTAAAAGATTCTTTGGAGGAATGGGGTAACCCACTAAGAAGACAATTCTCTTTTGAGGTCCAGCCTAGAATTTCTTACCAGCACAGGTAGAACTGAATTTCCTTTCAGTCTATATTTAGAATGAACATTGTTCAGTGAATCTTCATCTCTGGTACAAGCAAAGAAGACAAGTAAAATACGAAGACATGTGGTTGAAGATTATCTCTAAACCCAATCACAAAATCAGTGATTTTCTTCAGCATTATTCCACAGTGGTGGAAACCACTTTGCACCTGTGGTCGGCTCATATGACCTCCAATAGCTATACTAGTAAATTAATGGTGAAAATCTTTCTTTGAAAAAACAGTTATAGCCTAACTACACTATGTCCCATGTCTGTCCTTCTGTAAAGAAACCAAAATACTAGCAACCCAGAACCTTAATGAAACCACACATTTGTGAAACAAAGGCATGAAAGAAAAGGTAATAATCAGTACAATGATACAAAGTAATAGAAAAAAAGGAAGAGTAGTTTTGTAAGAATAATGAATACAAATATAATAATTATTAGATGACACAGATTATCTGAAAACACAGGTATTGGGTATATTTAATATCTATTGTCACACTGTCTTCTGTGACAGTTCTTTATTTGAAAGAAGAAACACATGAATCTAGAGGATATTTCATAATATTGATGCACTTACTGACACACTGGTGAAACTGCTTTAGCATTTCCAGAACTTTGGAAGAACGCTGTACTTATTTTCATGTATACAGTGCTTTTAGACTGCAAGAACTCATATTAGCATGTTTAAAAACTAAAATAGAGTGCCTGACACAGTTTCAGCACCTATCAAACTTATGTAATTAAAAGAATCTATAAGAAAATAAGCTAAATAAAGAAGTTAAAACCATACTTTCAAAGATATTCTTAGAGTTTCTCAACAAAATAGAAGGGAATTTGAATCAGAAAATATAGGGTTAAGTTCTGATCTACAGGTATTAGGAGCCTGCAGTGCATAACTGAAGATATTTCATAAACCATTCTATAAGGTATTGAGGAAATAAAACATGAATAAAATCAGATACAATTCACTATTGTTCACTTTAATGAGTGCTTCACCTTCTGAGGTATGATGCAAAAGAAATATCTTGACACTCTTTGTTATTACTGTTTCATTCTGAGCATGGGTTTAATTTTGCTTGTTTCTAAACTGCTAGAATGAAAATATTTCAGACCAATGTAAGTAAAAATTATGCTACATTCCAAAAGTACACGTTTATGTTCAGTTCTTTTTTGTTGATATAGTGAAAAAAACACTACCAAATTAATCCATACCAGTATTGTAAGAGATTTTTTTCAGCTGCCAATCTCCAAATTTCTTCAAAATAATATTCTGACTTAATAAATTAATTCTACACATTTTTTCTACTTTTAAAGAATACAGATTGAGACCAAAAAAAAAATATTTTAATTTGAATTTAAATTAGAACAGACAAAGTAGTGCTATTTTATAATTTCCATTAAAGAATATGCTGGATCACACTGACTTGTTTTCCAGCTTCAGAAAAGATGCTCTCTTTCCGCATGCTATAGGTGATCATTCTAGCTACAGAATATCCAGAGAAATAATTGTAAGAGTTTCTATTAGGGTATTTTTGTATACATTTTCAATGTCCCATGCAATGGATTTCCAGAGAGAACCTGTTTGTCTTCCTGTCAGCAATGCCACACCAATCAATACCTGCACATACACTCCTGCCCTTTCTATTTTGTCTCGAGTACTGACAGATGAAGTTGTCAGCTAAGTTCTTGACATGAAAATATTTATACTGTAATATGCCAGAAAAAGTTAATTATCATAGGCCGTAAAAATACATGTTTAACAGCAAAAGGTCAGTAGGAAGCTTTGCTTAAGAATGTTGCTAGAAGGACTGAGTAGGAACTTAATTAAATATTAGGGTAAGGTTTAATCTCTGGTATTTTCACTGAGACCTGGAGCTATGGGTTCCACAAAATGTAACGGCATCATGATCTCTCTCAAATGCATGTCACCATCAGGGTCTATTACTGCAGCCTGGCATAGAGTGGGAAATCAGGTTATTTGTTGTTGGGTTTGGGGTTTTGTTTGTTTATTTATGTGATTAGCAAACTATATGAGACTGTTGCCAGGGAATATAGAAACACATAGGTGTTGGTCTAGAGTAAAGAAAATGCTGCTGGCTAGTCATAAGTGAAAATGTAAAGGGGAGCTAGATGGTTAAGGTGTACTCAGAACCTGACAGAATTGTCACTTTCATCTCATTCTGCTGATCTTCAGTTTGAGGCAGGAAGTACTTCAAACAGTATCTTTATGATGTTACTCCAGAGAGATAAAAGGCTGGTTAAAAAATTCAGAAGCTGCAATTTGGAATGGAGCCTCCTCATTTAATAGTAGTAGGAAGTGCTGCTTGGGACAAAAGTGGTTGTCATGAATAGTTCCACTGTGTGTAGTTACACATGAGGATGCCCTGGGAGGTCAGGTCAGGTAAGCCAGCTTGCCTCTAGCCAAGCTAGAGCTGGGTTAAGTATGAACATTAGAAGGATGGATGAAAGAACTATTAGATGGACTAAATTTTAGATGAGAAAAAACATTTAATTTCCTCATGGAGGAAGTGTATCAGTGGTCCTCCAAATACTACTACTTTATTAGAATCTTTGCTAAATTTACAGAAAAATTTAGGAGCAATTTTTTTCTTACAAAAATACTAATACTGTTTTGCATTAATAACAGCATAGATCTCAGTTTGCAAAAGTGCCTTTTTATAGGCATTGCCTTCACAATGAATATTGCTAGAAATCTAGTCACTAGCATATTGAGACTGTATGCTGAAGACAACAGCTTTGCATATAAAATCGTCATCTTCTGTAAAATAAGTGTTTCTATAGAAGACAACATGACTATGACAGCCAGTTCTGGCAACTAATGTAGTATATGGCACCTGAAAGCCTGGAAAGAACACATATATGACATATATGTGTTATATGATATATATGGTGATAAGTTATGAATGAAAATAGAGGTCAGGGTAAGGCTTGTCTCAATTGTTTTCTCCCTCTTGTTGGCTCTAACATCTCCTGCATTCCCCATATCTTTCCATAGCCTAAATATTTTGATCTCCAGTAGCAACCTTTATCCTCATTTTGAAAACACAGTTATTACCAATTTTGACTGCAAGGACTTGCAAGGATTATCAAACTCTATAACTCTTATTTGTTGACATTAGTTTTTCTGGAAAATATCTTACTGATTTTTCTCTTACATAACATAAGAAACATAAGAATGGATGATCTCTAAGCTTCTTGGTCTCCAAGGAAAATGCCTATGATAGAGACCAGTCAGACTTAGGAGATGATGTGCATTTGAGTCATCTTCTTTTTCTCTCAGAGTTGTTTGGCAAGTGACTATCTTCAGCTACTTGGCTGTCTTGGAATTTTTGCTAGTCTGCACTGCTTATATCACTCACGCTAGGTATTAGTACAGTGAAGTTTTAGTACACTAAAGTTGGTGTTCAATGGGCTTTGCAGTGAAATGGATAAAGCATTTTTACATTAAATACTAAAATAATTGACACATCTAGAAGTTACTGATAGTTTAAGCAGCCCCACAATGTTCTTCTGATTTGTAGCTGAGATGGTTTGCTAAAGCTAGAAAATGCATTGCAATTCCTACATGTGTGTCCAAACTAATCAATCAATCAATTAATTAATTATACTTTTGTGGGTGTTATTTCAAACGGCTCAGAATGTGTGACAATCATGAGACAAAAAGTAGGTCTCGCCTCTGCCATTGCATTTCCCAAACTCATCACCTCTAAGAATTTTGTGCTAAATGTGATCCTTTCCTGCACCGCCAGGGTACCATAGAGGCAGATGAGTCAGCTTTGTGTCTTTGTAGACATCTGTATCATATGTACTTCCTAGGATTTGGAAGTCTATGGCACCCTGGTGCTAGAGTTGGACAGGAAAAAAGAAGGGACAAAGGCTGCTTCTCAGTTCTTTAGTCATACACATTGTTAGATTTCCTTCAGAATGCAAATTAGCTGACTAAGCAAAGACGTTATCTGAGCATCTAAAGTGCTATTAGTTTATTAATAGGAGGAGAACAGGAAAAGTTACACAGATCACAGAAGAATGAAATACGTTGGTGTTCAATCTCTGATATCTATTCCATATGTTCATTACCAGCTTGACTCTTGTCTGATCAGAGACTA
Source organism: Formicarius rufipectus (assembly GCA_013399695.1). Lineage (NCBI taxonomy): Eukaryota > Metazoa > Chordata > Aves > Passeriformes > Formicariidae > Formicarius > Formicarius rufipectus. The sequence goes on from VXAU01004944.1 coordinate 121,625, forward strand.
CTACATCTCTCTCCTCACACCTTTCTGCAAATACCATAAAAGCCTTCTCTGCTACCTTCTTCTAGTTCTTGATCATCTCTGCCTTTGCCCAGACACTTTTATGTGCAAATTACTTTATTCTGGAAACAGTTCTGTACATCATTTGAGAATTTTCAGAAGGTGCTGTCACATATGTTCTTGTTCCCAGATGGAATAACATCTTCTGATTGAAGTAGAACATGAAAAATTCAAGGGTGAAATCCCCACTCAGCTGTATGGCAAATGGCATTTACTTCAAGGGTCACATGTCTGCATCTAGACTAAACAACAGACTGTCTGTGGTATGTGTGGCAGCCTTCATTTCATCCTTATTCAGATCAAAGCCAAGGCAAAAAGGAAAACCGGGTCTGTTGTAACCTTGCCTTTTGCCTTGACATGAGGCGACAATATGTACAGGCTACTTAGGCAGGTCCTGGGGCTTGGAAGGCTGCACGAGTCCTGTGTTTTAGAAAACATTTAAACTGAATGACCTTACCATACTATATACAAAATCTGCTATGTTTGTAATATATCTGTAATATAAATATATTTCATTTCCTCCAGGACTGCAGCACAGTAGATATGCCCTGTTATTTAGAATCTTTAAAGACACATTTACTTACCAAAATGCTGGAATTTCATGTTCTTATTTAGACAAAGATCTAGATTTCTATATAAGTTTACATATGCATGATAGCCAGAAAAAGGCTGTGCTGTATACTTACTCTTGTGTTGTTTCTTTCAGCTTTTAGTTCTGAAATTTCCTCCTCTTTCTCAAGCAGCTGTTCCCTGCATGCATTTAATTCTTTTGTCAGTGCAGCAAATTCCTGTAGAAAGAAATTATATATGAAGTTACTCAATATGTAAGAACTAGAATAATCTAATTCATATGCATTGTAGAGTTTGAGGATTTGAAAAATATTTAGAAATCATCAACACAAACTAAAATAGCATATGTAAGTTTCAGCAGCTACCAAAACCGTTTCAAGTCTAGACATATCTCATAAAATGAAACTACTGATTTAAGTTTAGAGATAAAAGAAGGTACAAGATGATAGCAACATCTCCCACACCTAAGCTACCAGAACCACACCAAAATAAGAACATAACTGGCCAATTTCATAGCAACAGAGACACCACGCTTCACACATAATGAGGTTCAACTCAACATATCCACTTAGCAAGTGTTCTTGCCTCTCTGTAAGGCAGCCTTTGCAACATGGCTTGGGAAAGAAAAGTTAAGGCATTCACCGATCAAAATCTATATAATATCAGATCAACATAAGTAATACATGTGTTGTGAAAAAATACTCTACTTGATTTTGAATTTAACTATTAAAATGTCTTTAGGCATTATAGTGAAAGGCTGCGATGACTCAGGACAAAATTTATGTTTGTTAGTTAGAATGAGTTTCCTATGAATTAACAACCTAAAATGAAACTGGATTTTAAGTTGCTTCCAGTGTGAAGTTCTATACATGCAACTAATAAGTATTCTGAAAAACACATCTTTCAGTTGTCAAAATGTCTATTAAAATGACTTCATGTTACCATTTCTGTACTCTTCAACAATGCACATAAAGTTTTGTTTAGATAAAGTGCAGTCATAGAGTTGTCATTAATTTCAATAATGAAAAGGTTTCACTCCATATATGTATATTATTAACAGGCACAAGATGTACAAAACTGTGGTGGTTAATTTTATCCATTACAGCAAAAGGATGCCACATGTCTCATGAAAACAGTAAAGGATGAAAAGCTTTAAAAATTTGTGAACATGTCTTCAAAAAAACCCAAAAAACCCAAGATGTCTTGATGAACTGCATTGCTGCTTAATAAAGATGTATACATATTTTTAAATATTGAGTTAATTTTACTTTGACCAAAACAGTCAGTGTTTAAGAACACCCACCAGCTCACAAGCAGCGAGTTAAACTGCCCCCCACAAAAGAAAGCACTCCAAGAAAAAAACATGTCCAGGTGGTTTATCTTATCAGCAAGTAGGATGAAGCTAAGACTAAGTCTACTTATTTAAGAAAAAAGCTAGTGATGATCTCCAAAGAGCTTGGTTTGCTGCTTCCACTCAAGCTGCAGAAACCAGCTTTTATCCGAATTAAAGGGCTGTTAGAAAGAAGTTTGGTGGGTATTTGCAGGCTCATTCTGTTTCAGACAAGTTTCTGAATAGTTAATGGTATATAGTATTAAATCCTAAAAATATTCAAGCAAATTTCAAGTGATATTCTGACATCATGTAACTAAGGGTGCCTTTTTTTTCCCTTCATTTTTCAGCAGCTGGAACTGGATTCACGGTAAACCTCCATGCAAATTTCAGGGTAAGAAGGAAAGTGTAATTCTGATCTCCTCAATGGATTTTGTTTCAGACACCAGCTATTGTTCACGTGAACCATAAAGTGATGTTCTGTGTCATACCTCCTAGTCAGTATTTGCTATTTACATCCTAGTGCTCAGGTACATTTACGGTTACATAGTGTAATTTGATGTTAAAGCCCTTAGAGAAGCTTTTAGAATGAGATTTGAATTGTAAAACTCCTCCTTCACTTTTCAAAATTATTCTTAAAACTTCTACCTATACATCTAAATATAGGATTCAGAAACTGCCAATCCAGCAGTGTTATTCTGTATAGAGATTTTTTTTTTTAAAACTCCTGTCTTTAAGGTTGTAAGTAATGCTACATACTGAATGAAAATACCATATTTAATAGAAATACAATGATCTCAAGCCAGATTGCATCTGAATTCTGAAGCAGAAACCCTCACATATTCCTCTATAGTTCTAAAGGGTGGAATCCTTGTCACTAATTTACATACACTTTATACACATGGATAAGTGTCTATAATACTTTGACAGTCTCACAGAATAAACTTTATCTAGGTACTATGTTGTTGCTATTTATGTTTTATCATTTCTTTGTATTGTTTCAGCTGGAATTAAAATAGACATTTTAGCATGTGCTTGGGCACCCTGATGGGTGACAGGTGGTGGAAAGAATAACAAGTATCACCTGGTGACTTACAAATCCAGTTCCAAACTACAGTAAGTAAGGCAAAGCAGTCAGATAACATGCTTTTGTTGCTTTCCTTGGAAACAGAAAAAGATACAAGTTTATCAAACTCTACATCCTCACTGTGCCAAGGCAAGCCTGCTCCCAGCAGTACAATCCCTAATGCTTTGGTCAATATCATCTCAAATAATTAAGGAATGAAGTTCTTACTAGTTTGCTGAGTTTGAGAGTTTATTCTTAGGGACAATTTTTTTGGTCATCAGCATAAGTTTTAACTTGGTTACAAGCAAATAATTACTCAAAACTCTGTTCCCAGAGAGATGCTTACCTAATACAATACTATATCAGCCTTGAAATACCTTCATAATATCTATTACCTTAGCTAGGCTACCTGTGTCCAGTGTTTTAGACCTCCTTACTAGTATCAGTAACCTGGCTCCTTCAAACCTTTTAATTATTCAGTTGCTGCTGTTCTCTGAAATTTCACTGTGCTTTAGACGTACCTCCAGTACCAGCATTTACAGCAAGCAGTCAGCTCTTCATATGTCTCGAGCTGAAGTGGACAACTTCATCTGAAGTACTAGAGACTGCTCAGCCACCAAGAGCTTTGAATTCTCTGAACTGAATCATGACAGGAAGAGGGCTTTATTCCTTGTATTTATACCATAAGCCTTTTACAAGGAAAGTCTACAAGTAAAGTAGAGTTTGCTCTAGAGCTTTACAAATTACTACTTCTGTCACACCTGCTTTGATGAATTAGTAACTAAGATAACACCTCACAACTTGTTTTTCAACTAATACTTCCAAAAATACACATAAAACTTATTTTAAATATACCCTTTTAATGCAAGGTATCCCTGAGATGTGACCAGCAGCTAAAGAAACAGGTTTTACCCATAGGTTCTACACAAAGCAAAGCATGTTTTTTTTTTAACCATGACATACAGTTATGTAATAAATAACACATGGTGATAATGACCTCTGCTCATGCAATTCCCTCCTATATAAACAGGGATCAAGGGAATACAGTCATCTGGATTTACTGCTTGCAGCAGAAATCTTGCATGGTCAGTGACCATGACAGTCAGTCATACTTTGGGAGCCCCGAAGGTAATATCTGTTGCATAACTAATACGATTTGACAGGCACAACTGCACTCTTAAAGCTTATATAGAAGTTGTGTGGCTATAATGCTAATTAAGAACTGGAGTGAATTAAAACTCTATGGAAATTATTCAGTTGATTGCATTGTTTCTGTACTATACCATGACATCAAGATGTTAACAATTTCTCTTTCATGATAAATGACCTGATTAAGACCATTGCTTTCCCCACCTGAATAAACATAATCACAGAGCCCATCTTATCTGCTGTTACTCTTTTAATATTTGGGCTACAACCCTAAGACTTGAAAACCAATTCAATAGAAATTTGTAGCCACAGAAAGGACCACTAGGCTTTACAAATAAACAAAAGTCAAGGACTTCCCTTGATAAAGCAGCTGAAATACAGTTGGAGCAGAGACTGGGTGGTGCCTGAGAGAGAGAAAGGCCATGGGGACGGTAAGGCTGGCAGAGCTGCCAGATGTGCTGGCAGCAGGACTGGGCATGGGAGGCATGCTACAGCTCTTACCAATAAATTTCTGCCTCTAGGGAATGGCTCAAGAAATGCTTCTTTCCCTGTCTGTTCCCAGGAAAGGCCTGCAAGTTTATTTTTTTAATGACCAAATATGCATAAAACATATATAACTAGTCTCCAAGCTGAAAGTATGCCACAGAAATTATGAGATCTCTTAGCTGTGATGCTCAACTGTTCAGTTTATGATACAGTCCAGATTGAGCTGAAATGAAAATACTGTGTCTCATAATCCCCATTAAAAAAATACTGAAATAAAGTAGCAATTTTGTAATATTAGTAAAAAAATAAATTAAAGATCCACAAAATTCAGTTTCAGGGACACTGAGGAGATTCAGCTTAAAATCTCCTCCTCTGGACTTTCCATCTTTGAACCACAGTTAATTTCAGGACTGAATGAGTGAACTAATCTCTGCATGGAAAAAGAATGGTAGGGTTTTATCATTTTCATCTTACACTCAATACAAGGTATGTCAACAGATTTGTTTTCCTACAAATTTAGATATAATTCATTTATGGGAAATCAGTATCTCCTACAATTCCCTAAGTTTTAATCTTTAAATTATTATGTTTTCATCCAATCCAATTTTGTGGGATTAAAAAAAAAAAAAAAGACCATCTTTCTTTTTCTATTATTCCTTCATTGAAAATATTGTTAGAAATTCTCAACACCTTTTAAATGACCAAGTATTTATTTAGCAATCTTGCCAGCACACAGCTGGCCTTGCTGGCTCTTAATAACAAGACATAACATTAAAAAATTCTGAACGTAATTCACTGTTTATTGTCTTGCTACAGAGGAGACATAGTAATATTCTGTGATTCTAAACTAGGTTGAATACAAGATTTGCCTCATCCCTGAAAGTGTTCAAGGCCAGGTTGGGTGGGGCTCTGAGCACCCTGGTCCAGTAAAAGTCATTCTGGTTTTGGTGGAGGGTTTGAAACTAGATGATCTTTAATGTTCCTTCCAACTCAGGCCATTCTATAATTCTATGATTTAGACACATGCGTTTGGTGTCAGTTCTCTGAAATATTCATTGTCTGGATTTCAGCTTTGGTCTCTTCATAAATAGAAAAACAAAATTTTCAAACCTGTAGTCTCCAAATGAATCACTTAAAAATATCAAGAGTATTTTGCACTATGATGCTATTTGCACAGTGTTTTCTGTACTTTTTCGCAAATAGATGTAAGCAAAAATAATTTAGTCTCTCTTTTATACATTTTTTATGCACTGGACTTGATTTTTACCATCCCTTTTAGGAAAACTGGACACCAGTAGTATATTAAACAACAAAAATATGACATGGCTTGGCCACATCATGTTGAACTACTGTAGCTCTAATACGGACTGAGTGTTTCTTTGACTCACACCATGCTTGCACAGACAGGGAATAAGGTACTTTTCCTCAGGTGTGATATCAGTGGCTCTTACAGAGAGTGCTTCTTACAATGGCTGTTGCAGAGCCACTAATTGTGCTTCAAATCGTCAAGGAACTGGGACTGATTTGGGCTGCTCAGCAGTCTGCAAGACATCTAAAATGTGGAAAGTGTGGTTGTCACAATGTTACAGTTCCATCAATTCACAAAGAAAGATGAAGAGTGACATCAGGGAAGGTATAGATTGGATATTAGGAAATAGGCTAAGAAGAGACATGGTGGAATCACTAGGATTCAAAAAAACACGTGGATGTGGCACTCAGGCTTTAGTAGTGGACTTGGCAGTGCTGGGCTAACAATTGGACTTGATTATTTTAGAGGTTTCTTCCACCCTTAGCTACTCTATCATTATAAGAAGATGAGATTTCTGTTATGTAAGAAAGAGAATTATCTCAGTAATGGACTTGTGATCCCCCCCCCTTTTTTTTTTTTCTTCTCCCCCAGAAATGTGGACACTGACAGAAATTTTGAAATATGTAGGCATTTACCCACACAGAAACACACAGTCAATGCTCCTTGGAAGAAAGAAAAACTTTTCAGAGGTTCATAACCTATATTAACATATGCAAGAATTAATACTTCCAATGCATTCATTGAACATAAAATTGGACAAATGGAGAACTGTTACATAGCTTTACATCAAGAAGGAATTCCTTCCTTAAATACTCACTTGAATCTACATTAGATTTTGAACTAAGCCTTGGAAAGATTTACTTATTCAATCATCCCCTTCTGTGTAGAAGAAATCATCTCAAGCTGGTGTAGTCCCTGTGCATGGCCTGCTACTACAAATGAATGATTTACTATCATGACTGTGATTCCAGAGTAAAAGAGATATAACTGTTTTTTCAAGTGAAAATCCCCTGAATACTCTTTCAGTACCTTAACAAACACAAAAACAAACCCAAAAAACTTGTTTCTAGAAAAGGTCAAAAATAATGATAAAGAACTGAGGACTATACTAGATACAATTCATCTGATTAAGGTAGTTCAAACATATTGAATGGATATGGGTATGCATATTTTGGTGTAGCTCTGTACCATATGTGACCTGACTTTTACAGAAATGCCACCTAAATACACCAGCTGTATCATGTTATTTTCATAATTTTTTAGAACAAGAGTATCATGAGCATTCAAAATTACATTTCAAATTTCAACAAAGAATAAGCTTTAAATGCATCTATTTACATGTTAGTTGATGTGACAGTCTTTCAAGATAAATTTAAAGGTAATGAGAACAAACCTCTGTCAGGACCTATGGTGCAATCTGCCCAATTTTGCTGCTTGAGCACATGCTTGCCATATAAAAATGAATTCCCCAGATTTTTGAAGTCAACCTCCACAGCAAAGTGAGTATTATTACAATGGTGCATTTTCTGGCAATTACCTTTTACACAGGATTACTTCAGGAATAAATCTGACACTACACACAGAAGACATAAGCACAAATCTGCCATGAATATTTTCACCTGAAACTAGGGCAATAACAATATGAATATTATTTATGTTGTTTTTGTAGTATAACCACAAGCAATGACCCATGTATAACTCTCTAATCAGTGCCAAACAGCCAAACATAAACCTCTGTTCCAGTATTTCCCATATTAGTTTGAAAAACTGTCATGTGGAATTGTAAGTTTTACACGACACCAGCAAAAAAGTGCCCCATTGACATTTCTGGTTTTATCATAGTCGAATTATTTTTAATGGAAAACCTCTGAATAAAGTATGTAACTTGCTGATTTAATATTTTCCCACTTTATTTAAGTAATTTAGATTTGGTGCTCTGTGTTATCTGTTGTGTAGTGACCACTCAAATTCTTTCTCCATTAAAACACAGTAATAATAAATTACAAGAAAAAATAAAGCACAATAGAATCAGAAACAAAATTTTCCTGATCTAAAATTTCCTGCGTTCTGTGACACTCTTCAAATTATAAGAGATATCACAAGAGCTTAAAAAAGCACAAGGTAGTAGATGACAAAAATTCAACATTATTTAGTTGTCATCTTTAGTATCAAGCAATAAAACTTGAGGCTTCAAAAGGGCTTGACAGCCTTCATCCATTTCAAAAAATGCAAATTAAAAAAATTATAAAAAAATAGCCTACATTTTAATATTTTTATTACTATAATGTAGTAAATCCAATTATACCACATTAGAATCATTCTCTCATTTATGAATCAGAATGAACTTAGTCTTTTTTTATTTTTCCTACTTAAAAAAAGGCAGATGGAAAATTTAAAGGTCTCTTGTTTTGCAGACCATGTAAGCTAGGTTCAATTTGGGATAGATATCACAGGGAATGATAGTAACATATTCTGTTACTGTGAAAATAGCACTAATTGTGACTTTAGAGCTTTGTTCCTGGCTGATGGGAACACTGAGGGACAGAGGACGTATAATCCAATTAAACATCTGTTGTACTATTACTGAAAAGGGATGGGATAAAACATCACTCATATAAACATCTGTACACATAGTAAAGCTGAATTTGTAATTCAGGTGGGTGACTTTTAAACAGCTCATAATATTATGTACAGTGTGGAATGAAAGTGCAGACTGGCTTACAATGTGTATTAATTAGTCATATTTCAGAATGCCTTACTATACACACTGGACTGTATTTGTAGAAGTGTTACTCATGTACAATGCTGTTTCAGCATAATTTTCAGAAGTGGGATGAAAGTGATGTTAGTTGGGGCTGTAGTGATTTTTTTTCTTCAAATCATGCTACTGAAGTACAGAAGTGAGCTATATAATAAGGAAAATTTCATCATCGAATTTTCATCCATTTAATAATTAATACCTCTGATTTACAGACGTTTCTATTTACTTTTACTAAAAGTACATAATTTGCAGATATAGTTATGTTGCAAACTAGAGGATATTATTATTTCCAAGTGTATCATTTTCAAGATTTTTTAACATAACAGATATTTCTACCAGTATGCCTTGATTGATCAAATATTGTACTGCATCACAACTGATGACACTTTACTCCTCCAGAGTTAGAAATTCATCATCTTGCAATAAATAGAAAGAGAAAAATATGGTCTCAAATGACAGACTATGACTAATTTTCAGAATAATTTTATGGAAAATTGGATTGATTTTATTGCAATTAATTATATCAGATATTTAAATATTAAATACGTGAAATGGACACAGAGCAGCAGCATAAATGCAGAATAAATTGCTACACTGAATTACAAGACTGCAACCTGCCATTACCAGAAGAGAGTTTTATTTTATGCTTATCATCCTACTCTTTTTTTTGTTTTTCCCGAAAAAATTAAAATAAACACAAATTTAGAAAGAGAATAAGCCTGGACAATACGCAAATTATTAAAGTGCTTTACAGACTGTAGAATGGCTTCAGCACATCAATGTATACATACAACTCTCATTATAAGGCAGATTGAGGCCAGTACATGGCCCTAAGAAATAACCTAAAATAAATCCTGACAGAGAGGATATATGAAGGGTGGACTGTAAGAAGCAACATATACCAACCAGTGAACAGAATAGGTCTTGTATTATAATGTTGAATAAGGAAGGCGCAACTTATTTTTGTGCCCATTCCAGCTTACTAGTCTAGTTGATTTTTAGCATCCCTGACTCACTTTTCAAACACTTTACTGCTCTAGCTTTGGTTTGCTTACCCACACAGCAACTTGTTGTTTTCCTCCAGGCAAACTTGACAAAATACAGTGTGACTTTCCTTCTCCTTCATTTTGTGTAACTGTCCTGACACTTGTCTCCTTCTCTTCCTCAGCATTGTCCTTGGGTAAATTTTATCCAGGATCACACATTCAGTTATGAATAATTGATCAACGAGTCTCCTGTTCTGATTCAGAATACACCCTTCTTCCACAGAAAAATAATATTTTTGCCATTTCAGAATTTGATGTTAAATAACTGAAATGAAATAATATTTTAAATATGCTTTTAAAATAATATTTTTGGCCAGATTTCTGGTTTCACATTTTTCGTGAATTTACTCAAGGTAAAACTACAGCAAATGAGAAGGATAAAGAAAGAGCAGGCATGCTTGATTCTGTTATTTTGAATAATCCTCAAACTTGATAATACCAATCATACTAGATCATAACAAAAAACATCAAGTTAAAAAGTTGAAATTTTTCTTTTTATCAGAAAAAGACTTTTATAAAATCTAATCTACTAACTGATTATCCACCAACTGATCTCTTCATATAAACTACACCTGATCTTTTTCCTGGCAAGATTAATTGCTAACTGATCCTTCAGTATGCAAATATTAGATTTTCAATATCCAAGCTGGTCACCCAAGAGTGGCAAGGAGAATTAACTTATTTTTAGGATGTGACTGATCCACCATGGCTACATATGTCTCTTTTGGGTTGAAAGGAACTGCACTTTGAATTCCTTTGTTTTCCTATATATAAGGCTTCTATAAAGGCAACTGGGAAAGCTACCTCTTCTATGCTGTAGATGCCTACTTCTGGTCTGACCTGTTCCAGCAGAACTAAAGCTTTAGTGAAAGAGTAAGATTCCCAAAGAAAACTTGTGATCAGGAATCACTTTGCAATTGGTAACGCTGGTGTCAATCATCTCATCACCACACCTGCTCCTTGGAAAAAATTGTGGAAATAACAAACATAAATTGGTAGCAATTATCCCATTCTTCTAAGGTGCTACTAGGTTCAACTGTAGCAATATTGGGAGCTTTTTTCTTGGAGAAGACAACAAGACAAGTATCCAGAGTCACAATAAAGTTAAATTGCAGGCAAAGCTGTTGAGGGCAGCATTTGGAAAACTGCCTGTGAGAATAATTAAACAACAAACTTGGCTGTGCAAGAATTTTATAGAGACATGCTTTCAGTGACAATTGAGATGACTGCTTGTGGTCTTGTTTTAAAGTATGAAGGTGGAATAAATGACATTTGCAAGATATTTCCATTATTTTAGTCTATGACAATGAATTCATATATACAGTTTCACTTCTGTGAATTCCACTTTACTTTCTATTTGTGGATCCTTTAACTTAAATGACTACAGTACATATTGACTTCTATGATGATATTGCATTTGCACATGGTACTTTCTTGATGTGTCTGCTGTATCTAATTTAAGACATGAATTTCACTAATTTGCTTTCTGTTTGATAACAAAAAAGACTTGACTTTTTCTTTGTATGTAGACTTGCTCTTTTTTCAGTTAGTCCACACAGTTATTTCATACCCACAAAGTATAAATATTTACGTCACCAAGGAATCGCAATTTTCCAGCAATCTAATAGAACATTTGGCACTTTTTTTTGGTATAATATTAGTAAAATTAGAATTTTCTCAAACCTTGTTCTATATACTGAGATTTTTAGCAGCAATCTGTCATTTTGTCTATACTATTGTAATGAAATTTAAAAACTTGAGTGGAGAAAGCAAGACAATTAGTTGCAGATGTTCTTCATCAGTAAATATGATGAATGGGTAATTACTGACACAGACTTTGTCTTGAGGAAAAATAAACAATGTAGTTACAGATGGCAAGAACACCAAATTAAGGAATGCCATCTTCTGTACTGGAAATCACAGAAGCAACAACAATCTGACTAACGTCTGTGCCTCACATTATTGAAAATAAAGAATAATAAAACATCTTCCAAACATGGGAACAATCAGATATATTTTTTTTTTTTTAAACTACAGGATAATTGATGAAAAACAATTCTGAAAATGTAAAGAATAAACCTATCTTCTCACTGAAGAAAGAAGTTGATAGTTAAACTGGTAGTTAAACTTTTTGTGCTAAAGGATTTTATTTTTTGAGTCAGCAAAAACAATAGTCTTTTTTATTTCAGAAAAATAGGATACTAAATCATAAATATTAATGAAAGGACATTTTCACTGATGTTCAATAATGTGTTGAATTCAGGAAAGGAGAAAAAAAATGTCCAAATTGCATTTTCTATACACAGTGCACCTGGGTATGGGTAGTAGTTCCACATACAAGAAAAATACTCCAAAGCAAGAGCTCTGTAGGACTCCAGAGATTGTGATCAATAAATAAGATATTTCCACCAAAATACAGCTTCATTAGCTATAAATTAGCTGCCCACTGAAGAGGTGGTCCAGAGGCTGGTTCTGCTCAGACCTCAGGCAATTCATGCGCCTTTGTCCACATCTTGTTACTTAGTCCTTAAGCAGTGCCCATGCAATGCTGGAGAACAGCATTACTACCAGAAGGACAGTACTCCAAAACTGAGACCTAGTCCATAACTTCTAAGAAGTGGTGTTATCTATTCTGATGACAAATACATGCACAACCTTGAGTTTTGTTGCATGTTTTGCCAGACCTAGTCATGTATGGGTATGATCACCTCACAGAAGTATTACACAGTCTATGAGAGACAAGAAAGTTTTGTTCATTTTTCATGTAACTTAGATGACTCCCCCTAACACTATCCATGTTTCTCCATAAAAAGCAAAATTCAGAAAGAGACAGGCATTTATTTATTTTGGAAGTCTCATTTAAAACATTTACTACAAGGCTGTGTCAGAGAAAGGTTTGCTACCTAATCTTCACACACATACTTCAGAAACTGTTGGGCTTGTTTGAAGTGTGACTGCCACTTTGAAAACTAAATCAGATTTGCTGATCTGGGTCTAGTGCTCTAAATGAAAGTTACACTTCAAACAACTCTAGTTGCCTTTGAGATGCTGCAGAGCTCCTGTTTCTGTTTGAAGTTCATTATCCTAATACATTACTACCAATTCAATGTTACATCTGTCCCCTTTTACTGCACTGTCTACTAATAACTAAATAAACACATATGATAATGTTCAAGACAGAGTATTTGTAACAGCTTTGAGCCCTTTTGCTCAGGAAAGCACAGTTTAGGATTCCAGCTACCACCACAACATATGATACAGCCATATGAAGGGGAGAGAAAAAAAAACCCTGTCTTTCTAAGGTAGTTTAAGTGAAATATGTGCACATTTCCAGATGGACCCATACAGATTATTAAATATTTTCACTAGATATGTTTAAATCCCATGTACAGCTAAACTCAGACTACAATTTAGTCTTTTTTATCACTCTGAATTTGCAGTAGTTAATGTCAAGAAAAATAGAAAACATGATTTTAATAATACTGATTCTCAGAAACCCTGGTGTATTTGCAACAAACAATCCATGCTTATATTATGCCTCCCCTGTGAAATAGAACACATACAGTCTCATTCTTACTGTTCCTATAATTCATATGTCAGATTCACTGCATAGTAGTACTTCACAAACTTCCTCCATTTTACTGCATAATAATTTTATGTTTTGTATTTCCCCAATATATTCTCACCTCACACATTCGGAATTAAAAAAAAAACATCCAAACCAAACCCCAAACTAGCTAGCAGATAAAAAGAGTATGTCAAATGCATATTTTTCCCTGGGATTTTTTATTTACAGTGTATTTCCAGAATCAAGACAATTGAAAAAATAAGTAAACATCCAAACACTGGGAAACACCAGAAATTCAAAAGAAGTGGATCACTTGTTGCAGAGCACTATGATAATTGCCAGCTGTTGAAATACATTATTACTGTAACTTCATAAATCTTCCCAAAGTTTTTTTGCATAACTATTTATTCTTGTGCAATATTGCTAAACAGATAATGTTCCCTCTTTCCTAAACTTACTGTTTATATTTCTCACGACAATCCCAAGGCAGCAACCACATTACTAAGCATGTGCTAAAGCTCAGGGTACTATAACAGTTCACAGTGCATGAAAACCCTACAGCTACAGTCTCCTGCTTTTGCCCTGATATCTCTTTTCCTGAAGCCCACAGCTGTAAAGAAATGAAACTCAATTACAACAGTGAAAAAACTTGGAAGGATTTAGCTTCTAAAAAGTCAATGCCTAGACCAACCCATCAATTCCTTGAAGCCAATTTATAATTGAAAATCATATGAACTTCAGAGGAAAATTTTTACTGTAGCTGAACAGAAAGCCAGTCAGAGCCCATGAGGTTACGGGCCTCTCTCACCCAGGCAGTTTTTCCTCCACCTCAAGCCAGGATGACTTACTCTGGTACCTTTCCCACTGCAGTAGCAGTGGATGAGATTATAATGCTATAACATCACTCTAAGTGCCAGCACTTACAAATGAGATGAAGATCGTTGGGCCTAAGTATCCCCAAAGTAGCCACGGTGCTAGCCCTGTACTGAACTCTGTGCCTGCCCTGAAAGACCGGTAAGCAATAGATAAAAGTAATTAACTTGCTCAAACATCTTACTCTCTCAGGTTTCTGAATGTGGCAACTGGGCAATGGAGATAAATACGTAAATATTACAAAAGTGTCTCTTCTATAGAACAGAAAGCAAATTAAACAAAATAAAGGAACATCACTCCTCAACTATGTGGCTTCCCTAAGAAAAAAGAGTACCAACATGTGAGAAAGCTGAGAAAAAAAGTGATCACTGTATCCAAGAGGATATTAGAATTCAGTTAGAAGAAAAAGTTAATAATGACAGTCTTTTCAGTAGTAGTTTAAGGCTGGTGAAACTGAACAGCTACTTGATTGCATAAATTACCAACAAAACTCTATAGCATTTGTGTGGAACATTTGCCTTTTAGTTCCTTAGTAAAAGGGGAATATTTTTCGTAACCGTAGGAAGTATTTCAGAAGAAATGGGACTTGGCACATAGTAAGCTAAGGCTACAGCATTGCATCATACCACTCATAAGAAAATAAATGTCCTGGTCATAAAAATCAAGATTTTTCAAAACAGAAAGAACATAAATCCTGCAGAAAATGATACCTCACTAGTTCTCCACTCTTTGGGGAATGTATGCACTTTTCTACTTGTGAAAAAGACAGTGGAGCTTAGTTAGGTGTAGTGAAGAACACTATTAATTACAGCAACCATGCTATACTACACTTTGCAAATCTCGATTTAGAAAAGCAGGCCTCTCATTCTAAAGCCCTAAAATCTATGTCATCAAAAAGGTAATTGCCTATTAATGTCTTTAGTATATAGCCATCATGAAAAAATCTTGGATATAGCTGTTTCAGGCAGACATTGAGCTCAGTACTTTTCAATTTGTATTTTTTGACAAAGGCTGTGACTAGGAGAAGTGGAAGAATCGCAGACATAAGAAACAAAGTAGAAGCTAACTCCAGAGAGTCTTGTTACAACCCCATGTTTGCATCCTGGCTGCCTGTAAAACACTGTCCCAGTTGCAGCCATGCAGCCCCCAACTTGACCCACCTTCAGCTCTCTCAAAGGTACCAGAGCTATCTCACAGTTTGTCTGTAAACTGCCTGTGGAGGAAAAATCCCTCCCTGGGTGCTAAACCACCTAACAGTTTGGAAAGGCAATAAGTGTTTCAGTGAACTCGGGCAAAGCACCTTGTAGTGCCTTCACCAACTGAAAATTTGATTTTATCCACCAAAAGGCTTGCTGCCTGCACTATACTTAACATATAATCATCCCATTACTAAATGTCTTGAAGGTATCTATGCAGGCAGTCATCTATTTTAGCCCTACTAGAATGAGAGAAAATCAGCTCACATTACAGCACCTCTTTTCCTTCTCATCTGTTTTGAATCAGTTGATTTTTAATACTCTGCAAAGTTGTGTCTTATCTAATATTTCCATTTCCAGTCTGTCTTATTCAAAATTTTATTATCATTGTTATGAAGAAGGTATTTTTATTTAAAGTGAAAAATCTATGCCTTATTTACTAAGAAAGCAATGTATTCTAATGTGGGAGAGAGTAAATGGACATGCATGAAAAGCACAGTTTCTTTAAATTTTTGAGTTATTTTTCAACTTCATTCAGTGGGGGAAAAAAAGGACTGAATTAATTAAAATGCAGTGACAACATTTCAGTGTTCATTACCCCCTTTCAGACCTTTTCTGAACCAAAAAGCCCCCCAAAACCCCCAAAAAAACAAACCCAAACTGCAAACTCCAAGCTCTGCCAGAAAAATCAAACACGAGAACTGCATGAGGACACTTTGCAAAAACAAAAGGAATAATAAAACTATCCTGTTCTGCACTTTATACACAGAGACAAGCAAGCCCATAACTACTGAATACAAATACTTGAAAATATCCTTGCCCTCTGATCATGTTGAGCTTTGCATAAAGTTTTGTCTTCAGTTCTGCCTCAGGAAGCCAGTCAACTTGATTTACATTTTTTTCTACAAATTATGTGGAGATTTAAAAAATTTTTGTCTCTTATTATGTAGCTTATGTACAATGGTATGAAGATATGTGCACGCAGTTGCCACTAGATTTTTTGATACACATCTTAAATTTGAAATATAAATGAAAAGTTTTATTCCTTTTAAGTAATTCTTTACCTCCTCTATAATAGCTGGATAATATTTCATGTATATCTTTATAAAATATTTAAAAGCAAATATTTGTTTTGGTTATCATAGAATTAATGATGTAATAGAAGGAACTGTTTATATGTCTGACATCTTCTTCACCTTTCCTCTATGCAGTACCTTATTTTTGTTTATCTCTTGATGGATTTTTCATATTAAGACTTCTGTATTCCAGAAGACTTGACCAAAAAGGTGAATTTTACAAACTTTACATTTGTTATCTGAATGTGGTCATCTTGTTAAGGAAAAAGGGAGAGATGCATGAACAAATTGCTTAATGTTTTCTTTCTGTTCCTCCAACAATATTTGCTGTAATTTGCAATATTGCTAATTCTGCATGACATATCAATGAACCTCTACCATGAAATTGAGCTCAGAGAAGACAGGCAAAGATGATGAACCCAAGAAGCTCAGGAAAGACTTTTGGAAGTAGACACAGCTACCACATAGGAAGCTGAGCTTACCTTGACACCAAGGGGACCATTGCATAGCCTTTATTGTAGATAAATGGCTGTATCAATTGAGGATCAGCTGATTATGTAAATAGACTGCTATAAAATAATCAACAGAAAGCATTATCTTTCTGAGCCAGACAGATCAGCATGAGGGAGCTGTATATGTGGCTCAAACCAACAACTCCAAATACTGAGCAAATAGCAAAAGTGACTTTGAAAAAAGCAACAGCTTTTAGCTGACTTCACCCTGTGTATTCCCTGCCAGCAACCAGGAATGCCCAGTGCTATGACAGCATATAGAGAATGGTAATGGGAATTGTGTTCATTACTTGATTTCACTGAACTGTGTGGTTGCTATACTGTGTTTCCACTGTGATTTCAGAATATTGCTGTATCCATTTTCTAAATCAAGATCCCAGATGTCAACTATCGTCAAATTAGTAAATCCAGTATGAAACATTAAACTTTCCTCATATGTAATATCTAAAAGAACTTGACTCTGATATTCTGAAAACTCAGCATTTGAAATTCAGTAGCTCTTGGATTTCTTCACTTCTTTAGAAACTGATGATATTATGTAGGCATGAGTGGACAATGTTAGTTTATGCTGGGGCTCTAATAAAAGGACATACAACAGAACCACACTGTGGATACAGTTGGAGTTTCAAAGCATCTGAATAAAACTACAGCTCTGAGGGACTGCAAAATATTCCCAGAAGTCTCAACTGCATTGGCAAACCTCCTAGGAGTAACGACGCATGAATGATTCACACTCAAAAGCTTTTCCCATGAACTGAACTCAATTTTTGTTCAGTTGAAATACACTTCTATAGTAGCAGTAATGTCATAATGATTCCATGTAGCTTAAAAGTACCAGGTGGCGATGTCTGTAGCAGCTACTGCACTATTTTCAATGCAAAAATAAATTCACACTGGGACCCAGATGAGAAATGTGCATCATCAGTCACACCTCCCATCAGATCTGTTAATGTGGCAAGGACAACCACGTTGGAAAGTTATCCCCTCATTATAAATTTTGCTAAACTAGATCCCAAGAATCTCACAATTTTAGGAACTTTGAATTCTAATAAGTAATCTGCATCTTAATACCTAGATCCAAGGAGATTCCTCCAGGATGGAACTATCAATCCATATAGACAGGATTCCTCTATCCTGACTTTGGAGTCTGACTTCAGATGCCCATCTCAAAAATTAGTCAGGCTTAGAAGTCCAAACCAGTAAACTTCTTTTGAAGGCAAAAGAACTAAACTGTTAAAACTTGACATAGAAAGCTGGCACTTTCATGTAATTTTAAAATATTAAGAAAGCCAGATATACTGTCCCATCCATAGAGAGTTTTGGAAAGTTTTGCCAGGAGCAGTACAATACTTGGAAACATGTCCTCGTTGGGGTTAAATATATTGAACGTTGTCTCTGGTTGATCCAAGTGAAAGTAATGTAACTTTCCCTGCAGTTCTTATGCTATAACACTTCATGCAAACAACAAATCTATTTTGTATTAAATCATTTTTATAAATTTGCACTAGAAACCCTAACTCAAGGCCTAGTATTTCATCCTACTGTGTGGTATGAAAGCAGAGAAAGATATGTTTTCTCTCCAAACAAACTTACAAACTAAGTATAAAAAAAAGAGGCAGTAAATTGAGAGGGATGAGTCACAGACAACATGACAGATAATTGGCTTCAGCTACATAATGTATAATCAATTTTCCTGATAAATCAAATGGAATGGGAAAAGACAGACATCACAGCCACCTGGGTTGACAAGCAAACAGCAATCCCAGGGGAGAGCTGAATTATACACTTTCATGCAGTAGAATCAAGAGCTTGCTGGTTTGTATTCTGTATTGTGTATGCTCTCCTTCAGAGCTTTGATCGCTGCCTCTTCTTTTACAGAGTTGTGGACCAGCAATGCAGGCCATGCTCAATTTTATGTCAAAATAACATTGTGAGTATAAACACAGGAAATACATTCCTTCTTTTCCTGATTAAAAGTAAGGGGTTTTTTTCAGCAAAATGAAGCAGCATTGAAAAGTGCATTGAACTGCAAGCAGGAAAGTAAATTAACAAAATAATGGCTGAGATATGAATAGTAACTGAAAATGATGGGAATAAAACTAAAACATGCAGAGTAGCTAGTTGTGTTACAAGTGAAAGCAAACAAACCAACCAACCCCAAATGAATCCGAGAGTAACAAATTTAACAAGACAGATATAACCTCCAGATTTCAGTCATCTTCCACAATGGAATGATATATCAATTAATTTAAAGTATGTGTAACATTTTAGTAAAAGTATAGTATATTAAAATAGTACTGAAGAATATAAGAACAAATATATTATTGCAAGATAGATGGGCTTTCTGACCACCATGTGAATTAGTCATGACTGTGTTTATGGAGACCTGGGCAACATTCTTCTATAACCCACCAAGAGCTGCCAATGGAAGATCAGTACAGTTCTAGGGCAAAGGCAAAATCACATACTCTGACCAAACCTACATTAATTACACTTCCTCAGCCTTCAAAACAGGGTAACTACTGCGAAACAGCTCAATACTGCTGCCTCAATAAATAGAGGTAGATAGCTCAATTGTTCACTCTGGCTCATGCCAACTCCAACTCTAAACCTGGGAGTTGCTTTAGGTGAGAGCTAGTTGTCCTGGGAATAAACTATGCTGGGAACATTCTAACGCTTTACAGCTACAGATGAATACCTCCAGTCACAGGGAACTTCCATGATGTAGCAGTGCCTCGAGTCAGGAGTTTCTTTCGCTGCTGCAATGATCCTGGAGACAGATTTAATAAAGACTAGGAGATCTCTGCACCCAAACATAGACCAAGAAGAAGAAGAAACTATTCTGCACTTCTCCCTTTGGTGCCTGGCAGGATAAGCAGTGGTGTAAACTGATGCCAGCTACAGAGGTGTCTGCCTCCACAGCCTGTAATTCTCAGGTTGCGGAGGGATCTGTCCATGGCAGAAGAAAAAAATTGGCAGAATGAAAAACCTAATCTGCAGATGGCTGTTGTAACAACTGGTTGCTATTTAAGACTCAAGATGTCCTGCAGCAGCTTCCAGTTCCCAACGCCCTGACTGTGCTAGGAATTCCTGCGTGTTCACCACAGCATTGCCATTTCATTTTCCTTCCTGGTGCAGTCTTGGGTAAATGCTTCTGTTCAAGTCAAGTAAGTTAATTTATACAATCAGAACAACCTTATCTGCTGTGCTTATAGCTGGACAGAGCACCATATCACAAGCTATGACAGAGACAGTCTAAAGAAGACCTCATCCTTAGGTTCATCTGCAGGGTGAAGAAAAGTAGTTTGCTAGAAGCCACATCTTCATAAAAATGTAATTTTTCATAGGACTCTGTATAAACCTTTTCAGTTCTTCAAACATACTAATAAATGAGCAACCACAAAAATATCATAATTTTTGTCATGTGAGAATAGAATACTTCAAGGGCAGACCAAGAAGAAGAGAGAATGGCATCCCTTCTGGATATCTTTGGAGGATTTTGGACTAGCTAAAAAATAAAAATACAGTTCACACATTTATAGTTACCAAAAAGGAATTATGTATGCCCTCAGGACAGGTGGTCCAGGAGTTGGAGGTTAAATGAGACCTTCTGTAAAAGTTTGGTCTTGTCCTCAAAGGGATGTAAGAACAAGAAAGTTAACAAGGATGTTATGCTGGTTTTGGCCATATTTTGATCATAAGAGTGACAGAGACCACGTTTTAAATATCAACTTAGAAATACTAAACAGCTCTTAGCCCTAATTTTACCAACTTCATTTGGATTTCGGTCTCAGTTAGAACAGATGTAAATGTGTGAGAAAGAAAAATGAGAAAATATTACCAGTGTGACTGCACAGCCTCATGACTTTCCCTCTACAGTCTATGTAATTTATGACAAACTGTAATGCTTTTTAACAGTCAGGCAGGTAACTCACATATTGATTAACTGGCTCTAAGAGCAAAAAGTACATCATGGTAAACTGCATCTTCTCAAAGATGTTGTTTAAACATATAGTTATTAATCAAAATTGATTAATTTTCACGATTAATATTGATGCTTATCCAATATTTTAAAATCAACTGAGTTGAAGAAGTAGTTAGGTCTGTATCTGTTTTGATCTGCTTCAATAGAAATATCAAAGACATTATGGAGTAAATAAAAATGTATTTTGAAATTTGAGGATAATATTTAAAAACAGAAAACTTTCAAAATTTACAATTCCAAATAAAGCTTCAGTAATGATAGTTATCAGGAAAAAAAGTAAAAAATACTTCTGAAACTAAATGGAAATGCAAAAAATCTTTATGTATAACTGCACCAAATAGATTTCCACTAGAAGTTTAAGCTAATAATATTTTATTAATTTTCCAAGTCTTTTGCAGCAAAATAGTAGATCAAAGAGACTCAGGGTCAGATTTTTATCTGATAAAAATGAGAAAAATATATTAAAATCAATACTAAAGTACTTATATAACTCACCAGAAAAATTAGACCATTTTGGAACTACTATCACTTTTGAAATCCAGTAAGACTTTTTTTCAAAATACACCACAAGCTATTTTTATTTTTTTGATAATTTTGTGAAGTGGAAATAGTTCTGCTTCCATACTTACACTCTTGTCACATATTGCTTTCCCTTTCTCTCTCCCTGGTAGGGATCATGCCCTTCAAGGGAAGGCTCAGAATGAGCTCATGACAAACAGGTATTAAGGACTTTGGAGAGGAAACCAGCCTCCCAGCATATGCTCCACTACTAAGTCTAACTTAGCATCCATGCTTCAAAGTATCCAAGCCGATTCAATTCTCTCAAAATTAATCTATCTATTCCTCAAATGCAGTATGACCTGATTGCATAGATCATGACAAAATTAAAACATCGGTTAGTTTCTGATTGTCACCTGGAGGATGTGGCCATGGGGAGGACAGCAGAAAGAAAATGAGTTTTATCTTCGAAGATATTTTTTAAATTACTATTTAAAAATGGAATAAAATAACTACTTTCTGTAATTAAATTTATTATGATTTCTCACTATCCAGTTTTCAGACTTATATTAATACTACTCTGAGAACAGGAATTAGGACAAAATCAGACTAACTCTCAGAAGTTCTTAGAAGTAAGACCTGAAAAGCTTTTTTTTTTCCATTTGTATAAAATTTGCATTATGTCTAATTGCAAGTATAATAAAGCCATGAAGTAGCTCAATACGCATCAAAATCAAGAAGTCATGGTAGTAAAATCTATTCATAATTTACTTGGGGAATAATCTATTCATATAAAAAAGTACATGCTTAAAGAAAGTTTCATATGTTTAGCAGATCACTGGATGCCTTGCTTGAAGTGTCTTCATAAGATTTCCTTCTGTTCACTTGTCCCTAAATGTTTCTTTTTGTTCTTTATGTTTAATTGTTAAATATTTATCTTCTTTCCTATCATCTGCCTCTTCACACTTCTTCCTTACCCTATAATTATGCCTCACTGTGTATTTATGCCTTTTACTACATAAAATACAAGACAGGGAGTAATGGAATAAGAAGCCAGTTGATGCCAATAATTTTATATTGTTGGTTCTGTAGAACATTTAATCTGACAGACATATCTAGATCAAAAATATTTTACATACATACAATAAACAGATGTAAGAAAGATCAGGCAAAAATAACTGATGGATGACAAACTTTCCTAAAGGTTTTTTGTTTGTTTTGTTGTTGTTTTTGTTTCTTTTTTTTTTTTTTTTTTTTTTTTTTTTTTTTTTTTTTTTTTGTTTTTGTTTTTTTTTTTGTTTTTGTGTTTTGTTTTTTTGGGGGAGGGGGTTATTATTTTACTTGTTTTATCTATCTAGATTAAAAGGCATCTACAATTTAATCAGAAAAAGGAGACAGTTGCAAAATTCATTGTACTCAGGTAACTTCTAATAGGCTTACTACATATGAATAAAAGAGAAATGGTGATGTTCAAAGGTCAGATGAAATTCAAACTCTAAAAAAAGCTCATTCTTCCACTTTGATCTTTTTGCAAACAGAAACTGATTCACACTGCAGTAGAATGAGAATGTAAATGTAACACTGAAAGGAGAGTTTATCTTAATTTCTTTTAATGGGCTGTCATTACATTGCAAAGAAAATAAACACACTATATTTTAGATACATGGTTTAGAATTGTCAGTGTATAGATTGTTTCCCAGGTATTTTCTTTGGAAAACTGAAATCAAGTTTAATCCTTGACTCAGTATTATAGTCCATCCTTATTTTATAAAACACTTATGCTTTTTCAAGCCAGTGACTTCCCTGAGGCACTGAGGAAACTCAGAACATAACCTTTGGTGTAAGCTTTTTCCTCTGATCTGTCACTTGCAATGCCAGTATGCTTCCAATTATTTCTACCTCTAATCTGCTGTAAGCATGAAACAAGTGCTTAAGTAATCTTGACCTTTGAAATAATTCCTTTTCTTCCTCAGGGCGTGTTTGTTTCTTTTTCTAGCAGACAACTGTTAAGAATTTAATAAACCAGAAGTATTGGCTGGAGAAACAACTACACAAAAATTTCTATCCACCACTCAAAATCTAACATATTTGCATATATATATATTTACAGTAAAAGGGCTATATTAGAAGAGTGGAAAAGTGTTACTTACGTGCCAGTACCAGGATTATTGTTGTCCACAAGCTGAACTCTTACCAAGTTAAGTGTTTGAACTAGCAGTTACGATTCTTTCTCTTAAACTAATTAAGTGCAATATATATCTTGGTGTGACGTTATTTTACTGACTTAGAACTAATCCATAAGTCGAAGGAATTCATGGGTACATTTGGCAATACATCCTCTATTAATTCCCAAACACAAAATGGAATGAATAATTTTCTAATTAATAAGTTATATATGCCTTATCTAAAGCATCAAATCTGCGCTGAACAGAGAATTAGAAGTAGAAATGTCCAGACCACATCACAAATGCCATCTATTATACCATCATCCATATTTTTGTCTGTTTAAACTCAGGATGACTTCTGAGGAGGACTCTGTTCCACTTTCATCCTCTCTGAGACATCTTTCCTATAAAACATCACATTTCCATAAAAAGATCTGCCTTTTCATTTGGGAGAACTGTGCCATTGAAACCTCCTTCTCCACTCTTACTTCTCATCCATCTCAGTTCATGTCCTTCCCCCACAGCCACCAGCACCTGTTCCCACTGATGTCTCTGATCCTCCACCTGCTTTCTGACTCCATGCTAATGACTCATCATTATCTCTCCCCTTTCCAGTCCTTGGCTGCCCTTTTCAATTTGAATATTAGAACTTTTCCCCCTTGCATGAGGAGAGCTTCCTCCTCTGCGACCCCTTGGCTCCAGCAAAGGTGTCACAATACCAAGAAAGACTCCCAGCTTCACTAAGCAAAAGCAGTTCACCATAAGCATAGCATATTTCTAAACATAGAAATTAACTGAATATAGGCTGATTTATTTTTCACATGTCCTGGGATGGATGATGTTCTTTTATTCTTTCAAAGGAATTTGCCAACTGCCTTTTGGCAAATGAGCTATTTCCCAGTTATTAACAGCTGGTGGCTCTTCCATGTCCCTCTTTTCTGAGACAAATGCAAATTCCAGAAGAGTAGTAAAGGAAAGTATTTAGAAGCATCATTGATTTCTGCAGAACTATTTCATACGCATTAAATCTCTGACATAGATTTTATCCCACATGTTGTCTAGTGATAAGGCTAAGATTTTTCTCAATAATAATACAGAGAAAAAAATGTTACCAAACCAATGAAAATCTGCTCTTCTCCACGAAGCACAATCTTTCCAAATATAGATCTTCCTTCTGTGGCTTGAAAGCCTCCCTACAGAAGATGTGTCTCAGAAGCAGAGGCGGGGGAGAAAACAAAACAAACAAACAAAAAGAGAAAACCAGTGGGGAATTTCAAAAGAAAACATAAAATAATAGGCAAGCGCTTCTCAGTTCCTTTACTGAAAGAACATGGAAGCTGTTTTTAGATGTTCCATAAGCAGAAGAGGGTGACAAACTTGTCTTCACTTGATGTTGATGGTGGCTCATAGAGCACAGTGTGAAAGCTGGACATATTCAGCTCAGTTCCTAGATGGATATTGGCAGTGCTCATCCCTGTTTGTAGACCTGTGTGAGAGGTCAGAGCATGGCAGCACAGCTGTCCTGGGCACTGCTGCACATGCCTGGCAATGGGGAGCTACACAAGCCCAGAGACAGGCAAAGAAGGAGGGAAAGGAAAAGAGTGAGAAAACACAGGGTGGACATCAAAGTCAGAGAAGGAAAAGGAGGAGGAAGTGGTCCTCCAGGCACTGGAGCAGCTGTCCACACTGCAGCCCACAGAGGACCCCACACCACAACAGAGAAACAAGCAAGGAAGAAGAAGCAGTGGAGAGGAGCTATTGTGGGCTGACCCTAACACACATTGCCCAATCCCCTGTGCCACTTGGGGTGGGCAGCTGGAGGAGCTGAGAATGAAGGAGTCAAGTTGAGCCTGGGAAAAATGTGTAGGTGCTATTTTAATTTTTTTTCTCACCATCCAAATGTTTTTAAAACTCATTTTCTCCAAGTCAAATCTGTTTTGCCCGTGTGGTAATTGATATGTGATTTCCATCTTCACTTATGAGCTTTCTCATCCTATTTTTTCCTGCTGTCCTGGTAAGGAGGGGAAGTGAGGAAGCTGCTGGGTAGCCAAGGTCAGCCCCCAGCAATGATTAAGCCTCTCACTGGGCCACTGAGAGAGGAATGCCCAGCTTCGGGGACCTGGGTATTTCAGTCCAGTGGATCTACTCAGAAAAGCTGCCTAGTAACACCTAGAGAGGTGTACAATCTACTTTTTTTTTTTTTAATTAATACCTTTCATCATGATACTGATGCACTGATTTTAACATTGTCTCCTCTCCCAGAATGCAACAGATAAGCACCTATAAATCGCCATGCTGTCATCAAAAGCAGAGCTAACAATACGCAGCAGTGTCCATGCCCAGGGCATATATAAAATTGAAAATTACAATGGTTCTAAACTTATATATCATCTGAGTATCATTTCTTGCAAATCCTTGCAAGCACTGCTACAACTCCAGGTTCCTGATTTCTATGTTGCAATTTTTAATCTCTCAAATCAATGCATTGGACCCGTGTCAGTCCAAACACCATGGGAAAGTGTTGGAGTGCTTGCAAAGCTATGCCAGGACACTGATGCTGTGCACATGACAGCTTTACCATGCGTGAGCAGCCACACACTTGAGAACCCAGACACCACACTGTTGCCAAGGCATACATTTGCCAGTGATACATCTTCCCAGCTGTAAAGCATTGCTGCTGTCTCTTTCTACCTCATGACTTAACACACTTGGCACAGCTGGCCAGGCAGCAGAACTGCCAGCTCATTGCCTGTCACATGGTCTGGAGCAGAGGCAGAAATACTGAGCCGTCCAGTGAGATTCGCTGGCCCTGTGGCAGGGAAATGGGAGATAAGGGCTAGAAGATCAGTGGCACACTGAAAGTACAAGGCTGTGTAGTCACTGGCATTAAGAACAAATCCAAATTGATTTTCTCCTTGCAAGTTTACTTATGAATGAAGTAGCTCCTGAAGACTTTGAACCATGAAGTTTGGGTAAAAACTTGAGAAAGGAAACCTCCCTGCAATTTTTTTCCTTCTACAGATGTGTCAAGAGGGTCTGATGCTTGAAAGGTGATCGCATAATATGGGTTTGTAGCTTCAAGCACTAGGTCACTGTTTGGTAAATCTGATTCCTATGAACACTGAAAAAGAGCTGAAAGAGTCAAAAGTTCAGGGAGCTTTAGCAAACTGAGAAAGGTTGAAGGTTTGTAATTATGTTTAGGCTTCTGACTTTTTCTTCCTATGTGTTCCAAGAATTGAAAAAAAAAATTGTTTCATTTTCAGAATAAAGGCATTTGGTTTAAATTTAAGGAAAAGATGCTCAGCTTATTCACATGAACAAAAATGCAGGATTTCATCTTCGATATAAATAAAAATAAACAAATTTTACAAAAACACAGGCTAAAATTCTGTTTGAATGCAGAAACATGGCATGTTTAATATCTGCCACCATTTTCTTCTGCTGTTTACATTCACTGTGGACCTTAAAGAACTGTAAAGGAAAGGAGTAATAATACTGCCATTTTGCAGAAGCTCAAGGTAATGCAGCCACAGCAACTGGATCCGCATACAAAGTGTCCTGCCTTTGTTCTGGCTATTAGCTTGTACTGTTCCCCATCATCAAGCAATGGCAATGAGATATCAAACCACTACAGGCTGTTCTAAGTGACTCTATATGCATCAGTTGTGCTCACCCAGGTACATTATAGTGCATGTGTACTTCAAGCATATACCTGCAGATACTACTTCTTACCAAGAAAAAGCTTTTACAAAGAACACAGCAATTGTTTAAAGACCAGTCTATTAAAAAAGATGGATGGATAGATGGATGGATAGATGGATGGATAGATGGATGGATGAATGAGTGGTCATGATTTGGGATACCTGCAGGAAATACAGCAAATTTGGGAGTTATTATCCCACTAAACAATGCAGAAAAGAATAACCTGCAATAGCATATTATTATTGATATCAATTTCTCCATTCAGTTTATAATGATGATAAATAGGAAACAAATTTTATGTGAGAATAAAGGAAAACTGAAGCCTGTAATGGTAAAGGTGGAAACTTCACAGAGCAACAGCATAAAAAATAGATTTTTTCATATGTAGGAAACTGTCTACAATATTGTACCTTGAAAATTACCATATCTGAATTCTCAATTTTGAATTTATAATAGTTTCTTCTTGAGTTTCAGCTTTATTGCAAACTTTGCAGTGCACTTTCATAAAGCAAAATGACATACACCCTTTACTTTTAAAAACCTGCTTACATTTGCTATTAATATTAAGATGTGTTACTCTGGCTTAATAAAGCATTTTTTAATATTTGAGAATATATGTCTCATGAGCAATCGACTCTATGTTTTCTTTACAGTTTTAGCATTTCAAATACTACTTCTAAATGAGTACTTCTAGAAATATGTTTTAGGTCTGAGGTTAAGAGCCAGAAAAGCCAAACCAAATGTATTGTGCCTTTTTGACTAAATAACTGAGTTTTATAATTAATTACAACTGTATAATTAAAATGCTGAACCAGTGCAACAGATACTGACTGAAGATTTCCTGCTTCTGAGGTCATCCTCTAGAGTTATGCCTTTTACAGTAGGCAGAAGTACAAAGTTGTGCAATACACAGTAATTACAAGAAACTAGAAAATATTTTAGACTAATATAGGCCAATAATTGAAAATTCACCATGCATTCAAGCAGTGTCAGCTGTAGATTTGACAGTCTTAATGCACATTATTAAAACTATGTTTCACACAGATAACTGGGGTTGGAACTAAATGGAATAAAATTATTTAATTAATTTTGTTTCTCATCTAAGACAAATTTTATTAAGTGTTCCTTTAGCAATACTTTTCTAATTAGCATAAGCACAATCAGTCATACCCCAGAAGTGTACTGAGGGAAAAAATCCAAGGAGGAGGCTTTTACAAGGTAACAAATAGTTACATAAACCATTTCCAATCATCAGGAAACTAGGGAATTCAGGTATGGACAAAACACTTGGTAATTACTCATCAAATTTTGGACTACTCTTTTCAGTTACACTGTTTCTCTAAACTGAAGCTGGATCTGCTTTTGCAATTGTTACAGTGCCCCAGGAAGAGCTTGTGCCAACAGAAGTTGTGCAAAGTAGAATTGCCTTCCCTTCCTGGTCTCTCTGCAACATGAAAGGCTGGGTGCGGATTTCCACTTCCTGCTCTTGCTCAAGGCTTTGTGCATTTGGATGACACATAGATGTTGATGAAGATTTATATTCTATCTCTGAACAGGATTCTTTTGTAACTAACAGAACTTTTGCTCATTATTCAGTTAAAAAATCATAGCATAATGGTTTGGGTTGGAAAGGATCCTAAAGATCATCCAGTTCCAACCCCCTGCCATAGGCAAGGGTACCTTCCACTAGACCAGGCTGCTCAAAGCCCCATCCAATTTGGCCTTGAACACTTCCAGGGATAGGACATCCACAGCTTCTCTGGGCAACTTGTTCCAGCGCCACAGCCACGTGATAAAATTGAAAAGAAACGTGAGGAGTTAAAGCATTAAAAAAAAAAAAAAAAAAGTAATCTGCATACGATAAACTTCCATTGAAACCTGGAAGTCCAAAACAGAAGAAATACTATATCTCTGCAGTGAGTCTTCAGAATTAAGAATTTGGTTCTTTGTACCTATTTATAAAGAGAACATCTAAACTTAAAGCCTTATAAGCACTTTACAATGACTTCGGGTATGAGAAAGTAATGATGGCTAGAACTTGTTTTACACACTTTATAACTGAACTGTGCTATTTTCCCCTTTGGAAGGAAATAAACAATGGTTTTAAACAAGAAAGTTTTTCTTTTTAGTGCATTTGCACTAAAAGTGAGAACTAATATTTTTTTGTTTAAGACTACTTAAGAAATCTATTTTGACCATGGAGAGATTTCTGAGGGAGATATAAAAACCTAGTCTTTTAATTGAATTGCAAGATTTTCCACTGTTACCTATGCAGGAATTTTTATTTTTTTTCCCCCCAAGTTTCATCTTTGAGAATGGTCTCTAATGCCTAGGCTAGGAATTTTCATCTAATCTAGTGCTTAAGCTAAAAGAAAAGGACCCCTCAGTGACAATCCATCCAAGCTATCTCAAGAGGAGATGATTCTTCAAATGAAGAATGATGTTCTTCTTCATTGAAAATGGCTGCAGCATAGCTTAATTTTTAGGAGGCTACAATCAGGTGAGGTAAGTCTTGTCCTAAAAACCATTTTAAACTGAGAAAATAAGAGTTTTTACGACTTAATTTTATTCACCTACAAGCAACGTATCTGAGCCAAGATGACCTTTTAAGTCTTCGTTTTAGTCACTGGAGAAAGACTGATACCCTTCAGAAACCCAAGAAGTGAGACTGACTCTAGTCCACACTGTCTCTAGACCAGAGACAAAAACATTAAATTCAACATTAAAACAGGAAAATTAGGGGACAGAGTTAGAAGAGCATTTAATGAATTCTAAGTTTTATCCCTTTTCTTATTGAGATTGGTATATTACTTTCCAAGGAAATTTTACTCTATTAAGAAAGCATCTATTAAAGCATCTGTTTCAATGTATTTTTCAAAAAAAAAAAACCCAAACCAAACCAAAAAAAAAAAAAACCCCAACAAATCATGAAGTAATAGCATGGACTTGTATAACTGAATTGGGAATAGTGCCCTTTTCCATGCTTAGCAATTCTGGAATACTAAAATTGTGTTGGAGAAGTTAAAGTCATTTGAGAATCCAGAAGAGGCTGGACATTAGTCATGCATTATATATTGAGAAAGTGTTTTTCCTCTGCATAGAAGCAAGTCTGACACCAGAATCAAGCACTGCAAATCATAACCAAGAAGTGATAATATTAGTCTACTGAAGGAATTTATTCAGAATCATTCCACAATGATTCAGATTGTCAGATGCAGTATCTTCTAAGAATGCAGTATAAAGAATTCCTCTGTGTTTCCTTAAGAGGACAAACTTTCTAGGAAAAAAAAGACTGGTTTAAGATGGTGATTTTTTTTTTCCACAAACGGAGGACAAATTCACTTCTTACCAATAATAAATTACAGTATTTTTTCTTTTAGCTGTTAGTTGCTTTAACTTGATTGTGCTTGTACTTTGATTATTAGCTATATCTTCACAGAATAAGATGATGGAAACGTTTATCCAGAATTCTTGCCAGTTCCCCTATAAACATGATAATCTATAGCTGAAAAATAGATTATTAAACAAATTACATGATAAAAAATAGCATCTATAAAATGCAGAGCCAGAGTCTTTTCTCTGTAGTATATCCCAATTTTCATTAATGTTTCCCCATTAATAATAAGAGTTCAATTTTTGCCCAACAACTTTCCATTATCTGAATAGTTTTGGTAAAAAAAGACAAATGATCTATTATACTACAAGTGAATCATTTGCTTCTCTTCTTAACAAGATACAATTCATATTCTGCCTTAAATAAGCAATAGTAACTCCTGCCTCCTATTTTAAGTCATGGTACATATTTGTCTAAGCAAGAAAATGAAATTACCTTCCTTCCAAATTTATTATTACATGTTTATATCAAAGCCCAATTTAGAACAAGGTTAAGGAGAATAAATACAGCCTCTCATTGCTTTCCTCATTTTTTCTATTGCTGTTCTACTGATTTCAACTGACAGGAGCATTGAGCTGGCTGGGAAGCAAGGTAAATGCAGAAGGAACTATGAATGTATTATCAGTGTCTTCATTTTGCTGCACCATCAAATCATATAAAAAGAAATGACAGTAATGTTATAATTTTGATAGGCTGAGACCTCACTTGTAGTACAATATTCATTGACCCTGAAATATATAATGTGAAGTAATCTCAAGATGCACAAGCTTCTGTGGGCAACAAAATATCAAGTTCATGTAAGGAGGCTTCACATTTAAATGAGGCAAAAAACCAAGATACTTTGAACATACATTAGGGCAGGATATGGTCCTTTGAATGTTATTCTCAATGCTCGTACCAGCAGCAACCGTCATCTGAAAAAGGGGGCAACAGAGATTCTGCTGAATGGAACAAAATTTTGCACAGTGCTACAGTACACTTAAATTAACACTATACCAAGAGATGAAAGGCATTACCATTCAAACAAGCTGATCTAAGAGAACACTAATGTGGCTCAACTGAAATTCACATAAAGAAATTGAAAGTATTGTTACATCTCCTGGCTTGTGAGGTCCTGAAAACGACCAAACAGTACCTTACTGGTGTTCTGCACTGTGTTGACAGAAGTGGACTCTGAAACACTGTCAAACAGTGAGATAACTATGGAGAAATAATCATAACTTCATGACTGATTTTAATCTGAGGTCTCTACAAAAAGCAGAAGGTTTCCTGTTTGTGAGGTTTGAAGAAAGTA
This sequence comes from Formicarius rufipectus, assembly GCA_013399695.1. Lineage (NCBI taxonomy): Eukaryota > Metazoa > Chordata > Aves > Passeriformes > Formicariidae > Formicarius > Formicarius rufipectus. The sequence goes on from VXAU01004944.1 coordinate 153,662, forward strand.
GAATCTTCTTCTCCAAATTAAAACATCTTATGAAAAGATGTCAAAAGAAATTAACCTATTATATTACTAGGTACAATTTACCTATTAAATTGACAATTTTTTCATGCTGTCTCAGACTTCTTTGTTGTATCAAACAATCATAGGAGTGGAAAAATAGTAGGAAAGAAGCTACATTCATTTAAAAATCTGGAAGTCCCTTCAGCTATCTGAAGAATGTGTTTTAGCATTGAATGCTATTTTTCCCCTTATTCTCATGACTTTTTCATTTATTTTTGCAGAGCCCAGCACATAACATTTCTCTTCAGAAAGACCTTTACTAGTAGGCAATCTGACAGATGATATTTGTTCAGGTTTCAAGATTCACTTCAGAAGAAATTAACACCAGAAATTTTCAAAAAGATTTAAAAAACTCAACAGTTCTAGACTGATACTTTGAACGCTTTCCATTGTTGAGAGAATAGGTAACAATACATACAATGTTCATGTTAATTATAGTTGAGCTTCATTATTTCTCAGAAGTAAATTTTACCTAAGCTTTATTTCTGTGACTGTTAACCAAATCAATAGAATAAACCTGGTATTTAGAGCAGTATTCAAGTATTTTTAATAGTACAACATAACATAAGGAAAACGCAACATATTGCAAGATGTATTTTCAAATGAATTTACTGTTATAACTTATGAGGCAGTTAAGCCTGGCTCACTTTTGCAGTAAACAAAAATGAATGTATTATTAATATATTTAACAACAGCCACAGGCATGTATCCATGTCCATCCATCTACAAACACATATTTCCCATGATCTTCACATTGAGATTCTTGACTGTTTTTAAATATTTAAAATAGTTTTAAACTTTCAATGTTTGAAAGAATTATGCAGTCATATAAAAAAGAGTAAATCTTCAATTTTAAGCAAAATTCTTCATGTATGCTCATAAATTCTTAACTCGCTTCTGTCAGATTTCCCTTCTTTAGATTTACACCTTTAAATATTTAAAAACATTTTTATAAGGATGCCCTTTTTTTTTTTCCCCTTAAAGGAGATTTTATTTCACTTCCACTTTGAAAAGCACATTTCCATGCAAAGCAACTTCATGGCCAGCTCCTCTATCACATTTGATACATCTCTAATACCGCTGTTGCTCCAGAATTTTGTATAATGTCAATATGGCACTGTTTTAAATAAACAGTAATTCAGCACAAGAAAACACACACACTATAAACTTTATCCATTCAGTCTCATGCATCTTTATTTAATAGTGGTTTAGTACATCTTAAATTTAATCTCAGTGTGTATATATATATATATATAAATATACATATATACAAACCCAATAAAATGTGTTGAAAGAAA